>JAOYMO020445421.1:0-19027 GCA_025802455.2 Iodosphaeria phyllophila | reverse complement strand
TCGACTGCGGGCTGACCGGCCACGACTGGATCGTCGAGAACGGCAACGCCGACGACGTGGTCGAGATCGCCGAGCTGACCTACAGCCGGGCGACCAGCAATCCCGCCAAGTGGGTGTTGGCCGTCCCCGACGAGAGCGACATCACCGCGCCCGCCGACTTCGGCTCCGTCTTCATCCAGGAAGTGGACGCTGAAGCTGTCGTACTGGTCGATATCCTTTTTCAATTTGACGGTGAGAAGCAGCGCTACCAGACCAGAGCATCGTTCTAGCGCCAGTCCGGCGAACTTGACTGCGTCCTTGTTGCCTTTGCCATAAGGCGGGTTTGTGATGATGGCATTGATGGTCGGCTCTCGGTGTGTCCGGTCAAGCAGAAAATCAAAGAGCGCATCGTGCTGTCTGTCGTAAATGGCGATGTCAGAGGTCCGCACCGATTCCGCATGTTCACGCAGAACGTCAGCCATGAGGTGATTGCCTGCGGCTGGCTCCCATACTGACATGCCAGCCACCGGGAAGTGTCGGATCAAAGCCTCAGTCACCCAAGGCTCAGTTTGATAAAGATCGTTTTCAGCACGAGCGTATTTAGATTGAACAACAGTCATGCGACCTCCACTGACTGGATAAGGATGGTGACGGGATCTCCGGCTGGGAGCCATTCATAGGATAGCCGGCGGACGTATCGGTTGCTGTCATCTTTGATGATCCCGGCTTTCACAATCACATCCATGATTGCTTTGTCGAGGTTTCCGGCATCGCGGGCTCGTTTGTCTGGAGCGACGAGGCCAATGCTGATTGCTACCTCGCCGAGAACGGGGTTGACTTTCTGCGCCTTGATCGACCATAGCGCTTCGGTCTGCCATGATTTGTACCGGGTCGTGGCAACGCGCCCGACACCCTTCGCATTGGTGAAGCAGGCTGATAATGGCGGCGGGAACGGGAGCGTTATCCGAGTCATATCATTGACTCCTGCACTGGCTTTGGAGAAGGTGCACCGACGAACATATCAGGCTGATCATAAGCTTTGCGGATACGTTGACAGGCGATGTCGAAATAGTCTGCATCCTGCTCAATGCCGATAAACGGATGCCCTCGACGTATGCACGCTACGCCGGTTGTGCCACTTCCCATAAATGGATCGAGAATGCAGCATCCAGCACGAAAGAACTGTAAGCACCACTGCATCAATTCAACAGGCTTTTGCGTTGGATGCTGCGCCCCATCAGTTAGCAGCGCTACGCGATTAAGAGTAAATATGCGAAGAGCGCCATTCTTGTTGGTCCAAGCAAGCTCTCCGTCGGATTGATTGATGCGCTGCCCCTTATCCCATACCAGCCATTGACCAGTTGCGGGGAGAAGATCAGCAAAATAATTCCCTCCCCAGACGATTTGCGCAGGTGCGATTCTCAGAATTTCTTTAAATGTCTCCTCAGAAGGACGCAGACTGTCCCAGCCTTTGAACTCATATTCTTTGCGCCCGCCGTTGCCACCTGTTGTCCGTTTCTGCCCATCTTTGCCAATACCATAAGGTGGGTCGGTTAACACAGCATCCACGTTGGGGATTTGCCTCATTATTGGCAGGCAATCCCCGAGTAGAAGACGACAATCGCCGATGATTACTTCTTTGCGTATAGGGCTCATGCTATCCTCATCTTCGAGAGAAAGACCCGGCCCCGTTAAGAGCCGGGTTAGTTAGGACGGGTGGATAGGGAGGAGTCCAGAGCCGTCCGGGGAACTGTGTTTAGGGCTTAGGAAGCTGTTCTTTGAGTTTGGCCTTGATGATCGTCTTCAAGTCTTGGAAAACGCCAACCATCTCTGGGTCTTTGATGATAACTTCGCCAGCCTGAGAGGCTGCGATGAGATATACCGTCTTTGACGAAGGAAGGAAAATTCCGATTATACCCGTTGCCGCAGCAATAATTAAAAACCTTTTGCCAATGACCTGGCATGTTGCCCTTGAGGCTATCTTGGCTGCTTTCTCATTTGGGGTGTCCCATGACCATTCTGACCACGGAAACAGGCCAAACAAAGACAGAGCAACGCCGCCAGCACCGCCGGCAATAATCACGATTGCTATCGCTGAGTTCAAATTGTCCAGAGCTTCCGCTCCATACATTACCCATGAAAGACTATTCATTTGCCATTATCCTCTTTCGTTTTCGTGCCCAATTCCCATGATGACGTAGCCGCGTAACGGAGAAAACTAGCTCCTAGACGGCTGGAATAAAGCGTAAAACCGCGCTCGCGTGCCAAGGCATTGTAAACATCAGCCTCGTCTACCTTCTTTCGAGCGGCTATTTCCAGTGTGTTGAAGCCAAGTTCGAAAAGGTTCCTGTATGGAAGGTGAGCGAATTCATCGGGGATGAATGACTTTGGCTTTGGTTTTGGCATTTCAGTGCTCTCCCCATTCGCGGCGTTCTTCTTCTGACATCCGACCTGACTGGCGGAAAGACATGATGCAGAGATAGGTAAAAAGCCCCATGATCAACCCGACGAAGATAAAGCCAGTGATTAACATTTATGATTCCTTTCCACCGTAGTTGATCTGGTCATCGGAAAGCGGGAACAGCATCCAGCCTTGATCTGTGAAACCAATGAAGATGGTGGAAAGCAAAGCCCACGGCCCCAGAAGAGCTACGACCGCACACAAAAGCACGTCACGTCGTCTTTCGTCTTTGGCTATGCCGTGGTAATTGAATTTTCTCTGGAAATGGGCCAAAGAGAACCCGTAATCGAGCACTCCGCAGGCAATCCAGAAAACAGCTATCGCAATGGTCATTCTACGCGTCCTCCGTCACTTTGGCCGGGGCGGTGTTGAGAAGGCGCTCGAAGACTTCAATGGAGGTCTTGCGGACTGGACGGAAGCGGCTGCTTCGATATCCAGACATCCCCTTGAATGGGCCAGTGGGGTTACGGAACGGATAAGGGCATTCAGCCAAATCGAAAAGAATGACCCCGTCAGGGCATGTAATTTCAGAGATCGTGTACACGTTGCCCTTCTCAAGGCAGTCAAGCGTCAACCAAAGAGCGGTTGTTACACTTGCATCCACGCATACGACATGATCTCCAATCTTGGCTCTTTGTATCCATCCAGACATATCTCAAACTCCCGTCGCTATTGTGTTGTGACATACAGGGCATGTGATGAGAACGGGGTGCATTTAAACCTCATATTGGCCGATGATTTCGACGCGGACTAGGGAAACGCTCACTTCAACAATCCCGCATTCTGCCCAACTCGGATGACGATTTTTTAGGTCTTCGATACTCGGGTATACAGTGTTCCCGCCAGAAGCTTTGCCGAGCTCACATTCGAAATCTATGGCACACATGAAGCCGTGCGTTCCGTCAGACTGAGCGGACATCTAGTTTCCCTCCGCCTTGGCGAGAGCTATGGCCTTGTCGTACATAGCCATGACGTCTGCATGGGTGCCGTTGTCGTTTATGCAATCGGCTCCGTAAACCAGAAATTTATGACCCATCTGCCTTGCGACTTTACTCAAGAACACAGACGTGGAACCTGCCCCGCCATAGACATTCAGCATTCTTAGTGTGGCCCCGATAGCGCTGAACTTGCTGGCGCTTTCATCGAGAAAGCTGCACGGAGTATCATTGGCTGTTGCGGCATAATACTTCTGCGTCCAGTTTGCCGGATTGCGGATCAGCTCCTGCGCCTTCTGGAGGATTGTGACGGTGTCTTCTTGGGAATGGGTCATGTGGTCAGGTCTCCCTACGAATTAGCTGCGGGATTCGTTTCACCCTTGAGCCTCGTTGATAGTTTCCATGGCGCTCTCTAGCGTAAGGTCGCCGCGACAATATTGCGATAGAATATTCCCGATTTCCCATTGGTCTCTTGGGTGCTTATCTATTTCAGCCTCTGCGCAACTCAGTAGATATGCCTCTTCTACGGCATGCTCACCGGTGCAAATAAATTTGCCGTCCTTTGATTTCAGGACAACCCCGCGATTACGTTCCACCATCAAAGCTGCTTCGATCTCAGACAGGAACGCATCATAGGCACCGGCGATCATTCCAACCTTGATGGCAAAACCAACACGTTCGTCTTTGATTGCCAGCGATAGAGCGCGCTTGGCGTTTTCTTTTATGTCGTCTGGAATGTCAGTCATGCTGCGTTACCTCCGCCGGGGAAGACGACCAGTTCTGCCTTTTTCTTGGGCGGTTCCTGTTTAGCAGGGGCCTTGAACAGTTCCGGCAACGGGCCGCCTCTAACCCAAACATCGACCTCGGCATGCTTAAATTCCACAGACGGAGACCGGGAATATTTATCGCCTTTTGTCGTGTATCTGCGTTTTCCGTCTCCACGCTCGTACAGCGTCCAGTATGTGTTTAGATAGATATAGCCTGCGTCCGATTTGTAACGGCTCTGGCCTTCAACAATACCAACCCAAATCCATTTACGGCGCGCAGCCCGTTCGGCCAGCCAATCCTTTATCCATGAAAGCAGATTGATCCTATTGCTCATGCCACTGTCCTCCATGAACGCATGCCCTTGATGCGTGATCGTAAATCTTCAAGGCTGAGACGATGAGCGCCTGAAGCCGAGATGACGATGAAATAATTACCGCCGCCCCTGACAATCTTAGGAGGATCGGAAGGCCAGAGATTGCGCCATGCCTGGCTATAGGCTCGGGCCATTTGAGAGTGAAGCGATGTGAGATTTGTCATGCCGCATCCGCCCATTTCCCATTCGGGCTGTCGAATGTTTCCTTCAGCAGAACACGAGGGCCCGGGAGAAAAATGATAATTCCCTCCGGCTTCATGAACCCCGGCGCGGCGCTGCTTCCGTTGGCCTTAAGATTAGACATAACATCCGAGACGATAGAACGGCTGAATTCTCCTTCGTAAAGGATCGGAACGCAATGGCAGCAATCAGGACGCTCTTCTTGAGCAATCCAGCGGGCGGAATTGAACAGAGCAAATCTTTTTTCAGCGAGACCGTAACCACGCTGAATACCGTTGCCGAACCACTCCCCGAAGTGTCTCCCCTCTCCAAGTTTCAGGATTTCTTCTTCATGCCGGTCAACCCATCCGGCAAAACCGTAGTTGTCTTCGTTTTTTGTAGGGGCTAGCCACCTGTTTCGACTACCTACACCAACTATGCTTCCGTTCTCGATCAGAATTTGCGCGTTCGTGCCATCCAGCTTTTCGCTGATTACGCAGCCAAAAGACTTGTTTGCGCGGCTGATCTTCTGAAAAGCTTCAAATTCAATGCTTGGAATTTTTACCGTCATGATGCTTCGTCCCCATTCCCGCGAAAGTCATTCGCTCCGTCATAACAGCAGCGAGGGCAGCACATTGGAGCGCCACAACGCATGCATCTATTGATCACTTCAGCGCCGCATTCATCGCATTGGAAGCCAGCCATGCTAGGGAGAAGGTCAGAGTGCTTATCGACAGACTTGCCCGTCCACGGGTCATAAATCGGTTCCATTCACTTAACCTCCACATTCTCGACAAGCTCAATGAGCGCGTCCCTCATTTCTTGCAGGGCCTGCATGGCGTAGCGTTCGTGATCCGGGACGAAGTCTTCAGCTATAGCCCTGACTCTTTTGATAAGATCTTCCACCCAATTATTTATCAATGCGTAGTCGTTTAGTTCCTCCAGAACATCGGTTATCCTCATCATCACGCCGTCCTTGAGAATAGCGGCTCCGTCAGCGCACACGCCTTCTGTGTAAGTGTCGTCTTCGCCATCATCAGCGATGTAAAGCTCGGGGAATGGTTTGAATTTAGTCATGCTGCTTTGCCCTGCTTCATCCCGGCCAGTTCAGCGCGGCGTTCAGTAATTTTCCCAAGCCATTCAGGAGGAACATTACGCAGATTCGCGTGGCTTAGCTTCTGCCGCTCTTTCTTCGGAATAGAAGAAATCTGAACGTAGAGCGTCGAAAATCCACCTACTCTGCTGATCTTTCCCGGGAACAAAATCTCAGCAGCAACCCAAAAATCATCCTCGTTTTTTAAGGCTGATGTCTTTATTCCTCTGGATCCAAGAAACGCCTTTAGCCCCTCGGAGGCAAACACTGAATTTGAAGCAACGTGTTGTGCCTTATCCGTTAGAAACTCCTCAAGTCGCCTTAAAAGCCTCTTTCCGTTATTGTCCGAACGGTCATTGAAATCAAACCCGCCATATTCTGTTAGTTGCGAGTCCGATAGATCAAACGCCACGCAAGCCGCAGCCCAATACAGCGTAAAAGCCTCTTCGTTAAAATTTACCCTCTGAAACCGAAGGCGAGTCAAGCACTGTGGATATGATGACAGGTTCAACATTTGCCTCTTTCCATAAGAGCACCTAAGCCTGTGCCCGCATTCCCTCGAACAAGTCCGGACGCAGCTGCTGGCGCGGAATTTTTGTATGTTCCTCAATCGCCAAAAGCTTGTCAGATGGGACAGTGTTCCACTGACTAATAGCGCCGGGAGTGATGTCCAAGAATGCCGCCAGTTTCGTCAACCGACCGCGTTCGCCCTTAAGATATTCCGTGAGCTTGTTCATTTTTCTAGTATAGCCTCTCTAAAAGTTTAGGTCAACTGCCATTCTACACGTGGGCTTGTTTTTTTCAAGCGAGATCGTCCGAAAAGTCAAAGTCCACTTTCTGTACTCTTAGAAATAACGGTCTTTATATAAGTTAAAAAAGAAAGATATATAAAGACCAGTATATCTATGAGTCCACTTTCTGTACTTTTGTGAGCGACCATTCCTCCGTCCCGTCGAAGGGCAAAGAGAACGTCGTGTTCATATGAAATTCTTTATCTTGATTGAGATATCCAGCCGCTGTAAGCTGCTGCAGTGCCTTTGACATGGTCAGTTTGCTGCCAATGGATGCCGTCTTCATAAGCCATCCGTAACCTGGGCGAAGAATTTCACGGGTCGGCGAAAAGAACGTGCCAAATATCAGACCGACCCGCACGGCGTTTGCCCCGAGGTTTTTATCCCGGGCCAATTCGTAGAGCCATTGGTTGCGGTTTTTCCAGAATGTTTTTTCGTATGCTTCAATATCCATAAGGGCGACGTTACGCCAAAATAAATCACAGTTCTACTAAAAAAAGAAGTTGCGCTATAAATCCCCATGTGCCATATTCCTTCTCACAGCACGCCGATCTCCACTGGACGAAGAAGCGGGCTGAGTAACTCAACACGAGAGGCAAGAATGAACGGACAGGATTTAGGCAATCACATTATGGGCGGCATCATTTTGTTGGTGGTGGTTTCGCTTCTGATTGGCGCTGTCGTTGGGATTGGCGGATGGTTTGGGTTTTCGTGGGTATTCAGCCACGTTAACATTGGCATCAGCTAATTCCGCGCCCCGTCACCAACTGCTCAATCAATTCAAACCAGAGGAACGGAAATGAAAAACACAACACGCGCAGAACACATGGGTTGGTGCAAGGCGCGCGCCAAGGAATACCTGCAGCACGGCGACACCAGCAACGCCTACGCTTCAATGATCAGCGATCTCGGCAAACACCCGGAGACGAGTGGGCATCCTGCCATCGAACTTGGCATGCTGATGCTGATGTCCGGCAATTTGGACAGCCATCACGAGATGGAAAAGTTCATCGACGGTTTCAATTGATCCCCCTCACCCCACACCAAGGAACGCGAAGATGAAAATCAAAGGTATCCACGGCGACGAGCCACGCAGAGAGGGCGAATACCCGGTTTCCTATGTTGTCGGCTTCGACGGCGTTACCGAGATCATTGAAGGCCGCGACCCAAGCAACGAAGGCGAATTCAAGTGGTTTCACGCCATGGTCGGCGACCGCGAGATTGCCAAGATGAACGCCCGGTACATTGCCCTCGTGCAGTACGAGCAAGACTGAGGGCGCGGCCATGGACACGCTCACCGCCGACGCACTCCGCATCGCTATTCAGAATCTGGACAGGACGATTTCCGCCGCACGGATCTGCATCCGTAAGAGTGATGCCCGCCTGCCGGGATTCCTCGCCGAGTATCGCCGGCTGGTGCGTGTCGTCTTCGAGCTTCAGGAAAAGCGTCAGGCGGAAAGCAACATCGTGCAGCCGATCTGCATGGCGTTCCTGCCGATGCCGTTCAACCAGCAAATCATGGGCCTTTCGGCTCTTTCACCTTCGGAACGCATCCGCCGCGAATGGGCTGGATTTAGAGCCCCTACAATCACCAACACCGCGCCTCGTGCGCTGCAAGCCGCATAGACGATGAGAATGCACGGCTTAGCTCACTGGGGAGAGCGCTTCGTTTGTAACGGAGAGGGGCAGGACGACGGTCCTTCAGGGTTCAATTCCCGGCAGACGGCCAACATCATTCCAGACACCGCCCCTGCGGGCGAGAGGATCAATCATGAATAAGAAAACAATCAACTTGGCCGAACTTCATGCCACCGACTGCATGAAGGCGCTGGTTGCGGCCGCTTGGGCCTCTCCCGGCGAGCGGTCGGAAAAGTCCCGGATCGAGGACGCCAACGAGGCGTTCGTCAACCTTGCTGGCGCGCTTGGGTATCGGGTTGAGAAGATCGCTCCCGCCTCCCGCTCCGTCGAACAGGTACAGGAGGACGCGTAGATGGAAATCATCATCAAAGGGAAAATCTCCGCCAACCCGGTAGATAGGATTCTGGCAATAGAGGCATGCGTCCGCTCTATTTGTCAGCGGACAGGCCAAGACCCAGCAGATGGCACTATGGTGCTTCTAACCGCCGCCTGCCACATGTTTTCCGTCTATTCAGGCAAGCCGTTGTCACAGGCTTCTGAATCCCTAGCCTACAGCCTTGGATGCGCGATGGTAGCAGCTGACGAGTTCTTCTCGGTCGGAAGTATTTCTTCGCAGGAGGACGAGTAGATGTCTGAGATCAAGCACACGCTAAAGCCCTGTCCATTTTGCGGTGGAACCCGACAGTGGGTGATGGGGCCGACATGCGACAGAAACACGCCATACAATCAGGGTGACAGGGCTTTTCCGATAGTGCGCTGCATCGGATGTATAACGGATGTTTCGGGCAGGGATTTCGACGCAGGGTGTCAATCTGCGGTCGATAATTGGAATCGAAGAGTCGATGACGCAGTCCTCACCGAACGAGTGAGGCGGCTGGAGGAGGCGTTGAAGCGTCTCTCTGCCTTAACGCCGAGACGAGCGAACGCAGCGAGCGCGAATGATCTTCATCTGACGGTCAAGGCTATTGCTGATACGGCGCTTGATACCGAGAAACTGATGTTTTCGAACATCCACGAAGAAACCAGCGCAGCACTCAGCGCAGGAGGCGGCAATGGCTGAGCCCCGCCGCACCATCCCGCTCATCGAGATATTCGACGCTAGCGTCTGCCGGATATCAAGCCGTGCTCTCATCGCAGCAATCATCATCTGTGCCGCCCTTAGTGGGTGGAAACTTTGCAACGCGCTCAACAGTGCTGAGCAGCAGTATCAATCTGACCGGAGGGTTTGAAATGTCTGTCATTGACACAAAATACTCGATTGGCGACGTTGTTTTCCTTGCCTCTACCGCCATAGAACGAAAACAGCACCCTTGCCCTGATTGCAACGGGTCGCGACAGTGGAAGGCCTTTTCCCCGGCCGGCAAAGAGTACGAGATTACTTGCCCCAGGTGTAGCGCATCTTATCGAAGCAATAACGATTTGTCTCTGGAATATTCATGCTCTGAGCCATCGGTTCGTAAGATGACGATTGGCAGCATTCGGCACGATACACACGACTCTTTCTATCGAGATGGTACTTGGACAAAAGAGCCGAGGACACAATACATGTGCGTCGAAACGGGCGTGGGTAGTGGTAGCGTATACGACGAAAAAGATCTGTTCTCTTCAAATGAAGAGGCTCTTGCGGCTGCAAAGCTTATGGCTGCTGAAATTAACACAAAAACGGAATGGATTGTAAAGCTTTACGATAAATCTCTCAGCATAAGTGATTATGAGCTTGAGAGCGCGATGATAAAGGCTGCCCGAGGTGCAGAGCGCCAAGCCAAATCAACGCTTTGGAACCTAGGTTATCTCTTCGATGAAATTGGCGAGGCCGACACAAAAAACGAGATACTTGAGAAGGTGGAATATTACAAGCAATACGATTGGCAGCGCGACAAAGATAAAATTGCACTCGCACATGAAACGGGGTCCGAATGATGACCGCTTCCCAGACCTCCACATCTCACGAATACTACATGTTCCGGGAAAAGGTAAAGCAATCCTTGTTCATCCGCAAGCGTGCCATTCACAAGCTTAGGATGGGTGATCATCTTGAACATAAATGGATGATGCAGGACGCCCTGTTGTATCTGAAATCCGCTCGCCAATGGAGGCCGAAGCCATGAGGAATTTCTTTTTCGATATCGAGACGATCCCGGCGCAGTCCGAAGCAGACAAGGCGCGCATTGCCGCCAGCGTCAAAGCTCCTGGCACCCTCAAGAAAGCCGATAGCATTGCTGCGTGGGAGAAGGAACAGAAGCCGGCGGCAATTGATGAAGCCATCGCCAAAAGCTCGCTGAACGGGGCCTATGGCCATATCTGCTGCATCGGCTGGGCGCACGGTGAAGACGAGCCGCAAAGCATCTCATGGTCGCCTGAGATCGATGACGGGCATTATAATTCCGAAGGCGACATGCTCAACGCGTTTTCCCATGCCTTCACGCAATGGACGTCCAATACCTACTCTGCACCACGGATCATCGGCCATTTCGTAGCCGGGTTTGATTTGCGGTTTATGTGGCAGCGGGCAATGGTGCTTGGCGTTCGCATGCCGTCGCTTCTCCCGCGCAATCCTAAGCCATGGTCGAGCGAAGTCTTTGACACGATGGCGGTATGGGCCGGAGACCGTGACACGATCAGCATGGACAATCTATGCGCCGCGTTGGGACTACCTGGCAAGGGAGAGATAGACGGCTCCATGGTTGCGCAAATGTTCGCCGATGGCAAGCACAACGAAATAGGCTCCTATTGTCGTAGCGACATTGAGCGAACACGGGCCATCTTCCACAAGATGCAGGTAGCAATCGGAGAAACCGCATGAACGATAACACCGAACTCTGGGATAAACTCGGCAAGACCGACCCGGCGCACACGAAGAGCTTCACCCGTGGTGGTGGGTTCAAGGGCACAGCTATTAAGCCGATGTGGTCCTATCGTCGCATGACTGAGGAATTTGGACCGGTAGGCAAAGGTTGGGGCATCAACGCGCCGAGCTTTCAAGTCGTGCCTGGCACCGATGGCGAGATGCTCGTCTATTGCACAGTCTCGATCTGGTATGAAAAGCCGGAACAGGTTTCATGGGGTGTCGGCGGCGACAAGGTTATCGCCAAATTCTCCACCGGCTCCAAGAGTGACGACGAAGCATTCAAGAAGGCATTCACCGATGCGATCACAAACGCGCTCAAGCTGATTGGCGTCGGCGCTGATGTGCACATGGGCATGTTCGATGATAGTAAATACGTCAACGACATGAAGCGGGAATTTGCTGAAGATGGCGTGAAGGCGTCAGAACCGGCAAAGAAACCAAGCGCTGCATCCCAGAAACGCGGCTTGGCCGATATCGATAACGATCTACTCGACTGCCATTCAATCGCAGACGTGAAGAAGTGCGCCGCCATCTGGAAAAGCATCGCGACCACGGACGGTTGGAGCAAGGATTATCATTACGCCGCCAAGGAAAAGTTCGATGCCAAGAGAGCGGAATTCGAAAGCACCGATCTTGTGGATCAGATCAGGACTGAATTCCCAGGTAGCCGGGTTGTTGCGGAACGAGACTACGACGAACCATTCCCCGGAGATACCGGCATAACAGACCAGTCAGGTCGTAATTTGCATAACATGGAGGGATGAGAGAATGGCCACAATGACTCTCAATCTAAGCGAACAGGAGATGGCAGCGCTGGACCGTCTGGCTGGAGAACATGACATGTCAAAAACTGGCGTCTTGCGCCAAGCTCTTCGTTTTTATCAATGCCTACATGAGCGGCTGAAAGCCGGAGAAACATTCCAGTTCAGCGGGGATCAGCAGCGTGCAATTGAGTTCATCGGCGTTGGTTTGGGACAAAACCTGAGTTCTGAAGAGCCAGGAGGACGAGTAGATGTCTAAAGCCCAAGCAGCACTCAGCGCAGGAGAATTGCCATGAGCGATCAAAAGTTAAAGCCATGCCCAAAGTGCGAAACCGACGATTACTTGGGTGTCTACAAGTATGACAACGGTTGGGTGCATGTTGAATGCGACAAATGTTTTTACTTGGGGCCAGGCTGCGGCTCAAAGCGTCAAGCAATCAAGGAGTACAACGCAGCAATCAGCGGCAACAATAATCGCGGAGCGGGCTGACATGGCACAAACCGTCATCCTGTGCGGACAATCACAACGCGCTTTCGCAAAAGTCATGATCGACAAAGCCGAGGGCCATAAGCGCTGGTGTGACGTTCAATGACACAGCGAATTATTGAAACAGAATTTGATCGTGACTTGTTCATCAAATATATTGCTGGGCACGACTTGCCTGTGACCGTAACTATTACGGAAGGAGGTCGCCGTACAGTAAAGCAGAACAGGCTCAATCGCCGTTGGATGATTGAAATAGCCGACCAAACTGGTGGATGGTCCGCTGAGGATGCACGCGCTTATTGTAAGCTAACGATAGGCGTACCAATTCTCCGCGCAGAGAATGAAGAGTTCCGGTTGAAGTACGATATGGTCGTGCGACCATTGTCATACGAAACAAAAATTAGTCTCATGAGCGAACCACTGGATTTCCCCATTACGCGCCTGATGACTGTAAAGCAGCAGTCGAAATATATGGATGGAGTGTTCAGGCACTTTTCCGAAAAGGGGATAGTCCTCACAATCCCCGATCCTGGTCATGCTTCTTCCTCTGATTGGCACCCAAGCAAGGCCCCAGCGGTAGGATGATGGCGGATTTAATCACATGCATACAGGAATATGGCGACCGGCATGAAATTGTGTGGTCTGATAAGGGAGGTGGTTAATGTCAAATGAAACCTTGATGAGCCGGACGCGCAATGAGCGTAGGCTTCTTATCGCGAAGGAAGAGAAGGCGCGTAAAACAGGCAATTGGGGCGTATGGCGGATAGAGCGCTTCCCCAAGGGTTCCGTGTCTCGAGACGTCAGGGGCTGGGCATACCAATTTGAAACAGCCCACGTCAATGACGTGTTTTCGGTCTTGGACCGAACGTTACCAAACGGTATTCGTCACCTCGGCGTTTCGTCCATAACTGGTGTTCGGCCTTCGTGGCCTGAAATGCAAAGGATAAAAGACGAGATTGCCGGCTTCGATGCCACGGCGGTGGAAGTCTATCCTCCAAACCGGGAGATCGTTGATCAGGCCGACATGTTTCACATTTGGGTGTTGACCAAAAGTTTACCGTTCACTCTTTGGGAAAGAGACGGTGTACTGCCCGGCGTCGATTCTCGCGTGGCTGGCGTGGAAGTTCGGGAGATTGCGTGATGGCAAGACGAGAGTTTACCCCGATGGTATATGCTGAGATCGCCCAATGCTCCGTAGAAGGGTGCATGGGCAATGCTAGTCGATCCGCGCGCGGAAGCCGGGGATGGTGTGTCATGCACTACACGCGCTGGCGTCGACATGGTGACCCCTTGGCGACAAAGAAAACTCCTGATGGAGAGGCGCGCTCATACTACGAGAATGTCGTCCTCCGTTACAATGGTAAGGATTGTCTTATCTGGCCATACACTCGATATCCGAGTGGCTATGGCGCAATATACAACCCGAATGGGTCATGCAGGGTGAGCCGTATTGTCTGCCAAGATGTTTATGGCCCCCCACCAACGGAAAAGCACCATGCCGCTCACTCTTGCGGAAAAGGCCATCTTGGGTGCGTTACTAAGAACCACCTTTCATGGAAAACGCCGCTACTAAACCAACAGGATCGTATCACGCACGGAACTAACCTTGAGGGATCAAGGCATCCGATGGCAAAACTGTCAGACGATGACGTGCATGAAATTCGCTCCATAGGAAATCGCGTTTCCACACGGGAATTGGGGGCGCAATTTGGTGTTAGCAAAACAACTATCTCTAGTATTTTGCTCGGCAAAAACTGGATCAGTTTGCCATGACCCGTTCGTCTGAATTCACGCGCAAGGTTCGCGGCCTAGCCTTCCTACGCTGCAATGGCAAATGCGAAGCCTGTGGCGCTGAACTGAAGGTGGCGGAAGGAGATTACGACCATGTAATTCCTATGGCCCTAGGCGGCGAGTCTTCGCTCGAAAATTGCCAAGTTCTTTGTCGCCCCTGCCACCGAGGCGAAGGCGCAAAGACTGCCCAGGACGTGAAGCGGATCGCAAAAGCAAAACGGACGGCGGATAAACACACAAGCGTCATCCGCCCCAAGCAAACGATCCGTTCAGCACCTTTCCCCAAGTCCCCCAAGGCAGACAAACGCGCCACACGGACCCCGCTGCCGCCGAAGCAACTGTTCCAGAAGGATACTCTGACGTGACTGGAAATCAAAAAATGTGGGCCATAATCTTTGTCGCATTCTGCACAGCGTCGGCCGTAATGAGCTTTGGGAACAACCACCCGCTCATCCAGATTGGTGGCGAGGTCCAGCCATGACCGAGTCTGAACAACTGTTCTAGAAGGATTAGAAGAGATGAACACATTTGAAGCAATGGGTGCCCTGATCTTCAACGATGACGGCAAACCACGTCTCCAAGGTGAGACCTACGACCTCAGTGATGAAAAGATGCTCATCCTATTTATCCGGCTATCGACGCAGATAGCTTATGCGGCCGGTCGGGTAGATGCCCAAACAGAAACACGCAGGGCGCTAGGTATCACCGGTTTTGGCAGTAATTTGAGGGTTGATCAATGACTAAACCCGAACAACTGTTTCAGAAGGATACGCAGATATGAGAAAGCGCAGTGAATGCACATGCGGGTGCCACAGCGGTCTCGGCATGATCCATTTCGCGGCATGCTGTGAACCAGATCAGGCCAAACCCGAACCCGAACTCGCCCTTCCTGAGCCCGTTCTCAGCGATCTGCTTAACCGATATTTTGAACTTGGCGTTGCCGAGGGCAAGGAGGGACGCAAGCACGATACGCTGGACGGTGACGCGCAGGCCACCCGGTCAGCGATTGAAGCCCTCATTGCATCCGAGCGCGCGAAAGCAGAGGCGGCGGAATTTCGATTGAAAACGTATCAGGAAGTTGATGCAGACCTGAACGCGCAGTTCCTCAAAATTGCGGATGCGCGCCTCAAGGAAGCAGAGGCGGTCATAGCGCCGTTTGCCCCTTCATCAGGGAGCAAAGCTAAGTGGGCGGATTTTAGCATCGTTATCGACACTATTACGATTCGCGATCTCATAGCCGCCGCAAAATGGATGGAGGGCAAGTGATGAATATTACCGATTTCAAGCGTGGCGATCTGGTTGAGAAAGTCGGCGGCCGTTATGGTGGACCAGGCCGCATCGTTGGAGATACCGACGAACTCGACGCGAATGGCTACAAGCTTTACGCCGTGGCCCACAAGATCGAGGGAGGTTATGGCGAGTTTGTCCATGTTTTCCCTGCGTCGGCGCTTGAGGCTCGACCTGAACGCACGCCAATGGATGTCCCCATGCTCGCCGTCGCTCCCTCCCCAGCAAAGGCAGAGAGGGACGCGCCGGACATTATGCTCGGGGAGATGCCTTCGTACGGGCTGGCTAAACCCGCTGATCTTATTGCAGCAGTCGCTGAGGCAATATACGGCGACCGTGCGGTTCATCTGCAAGAGATTGATGATAGTCGCTTCCTCGGCCATCAGATGGTGCCAGCAATCAATTTCAATTCGCTCAATAGGATTGTGTCGGCGTTCTGCGACGGGTCCGCCCTCGCCACCCCGACCGCCGATAAGGCGCGGGAGGAACTTGAACTTGAGAATGCACATCTGCGCAGGAATTTAGTTCAAGCCGAAGGCGCTCTCATAGCGGCAGAACAAGAAGCGAGGGCGAAGCAATGAGTAAAATTCAGCATGACGATTTTTGCCCATGTAACCGTTTTCGAGCGCAACCAGAATTTTGTAGATGTGGCGCGGTTGATCGGCACCAAATCGTTGAAGACACCATACGAAAATTTTCTGTAAGGTTGTCCCGAATCTTGTCCGCCCCTCCCTCGAAAGGAGCCGGCGATGCAGAATGATATTGCGAAAGCAATTGCAATAGTGGAAACGGAACTAAAAACAGTGCGTGCCGATAAGCGATATATGACCGCGTTCAGTCGCCCTGTGACGATCCATCCAACTATTGCCCGCACTCTAGTTAATCATATCCTCGCCCTCCGCAAGGAACTGGACGAGGCCAGATCGGCAAACCTGCGAACCCAAGGCATGGTTATGGCGGCCGGAATAATTATGTATTGCTGGGGCGACGAGACTCATGCATCGGAAATTTTGAACGCAGCGGGGATGCATTCTGTGGAGGATCTGATTGCCTCCGGCGTCGATGAATACGACATAAATCTCGTCACGTCTGCCCTGCGTCCTCTCACGTCGTCTATCCGTGCCATCGCCCATGCAACGCAAGGAAAAGTCGATGAAGAATGATATCGAACGCTTGCCTGTCGATCAGATAGACAAGTTCATTGGCGAAATTCAATCAGCGCTATCCTGCAATCCTCGCGGCGCATGGATGCCATCAGAAGCATTGACACAAGCTTTCATCACAGAAATCCTGGCTTTACGCAAGGAACTTGACGATGCCCGCAAGGCTGGCTTTGACGCTAACGATGTGACCGATGCAGAGGAAAGCGGATGGCGCAACGGCTTGGAAGCGGCGGCTGAACTGATAGAAACCCGAATTGTTATTAATACCGGAACGGGCAGAGGATTTCGTCCTCGCGACGAAGGAAATCAAGACGGGTTATTCTACGCCGACGCAATTCGCAAGGCTCTCGCCCATAGCGGGGAGGCGTGAGATGCTGAAAACAATGGACAGCCATTTTGCCGATTGGGAGAGCGAGGTTTTCGGAATTGGTTACGGAACCGGGGAAGAGCACATCCTTGCCGCCTTGCGCACGTTCCTTACCTTGTGTGACAAAGACGGCCCCGATGCTGTCAGCTTCACATACGACTACCGGAATCTAGAAACAGTGTTGGGGGGTCCTACAACTTGGCTGCTTATCACTATACTGGTCAAGGCAGATATCATTGAATACGGCACGTCGCCGCGCTTTGCCTGGCTGACCAAAGAAGGGGAGAGCTTGCGCGACTATATCCTGAGAAAGTCAAATGACGAACTTTATGAAGTCGCCACACAAGGCGAAAAAGACCTTTGCACGCCTAATTTTTGCAACTGCGGGCCTCAAGGATATTCTGACAGGAAAGTTTGCGCCAATCCGTTCTGGGTAAATAAAAGATGAGACCCGACGCCCAGCTCATATTGATGGTCGCCTTCGCCTTGCTACCGCTGTTGATTATAGCCGGGATCGTAGCGAAGTTCATGGGGTGGATTCATTGAAAAAGGAATGATGAATTTTCCAACACACGATTAGGAGAGAGAGATGGAATGGCAATTGATTGACAGCGCTCCAAGAGACGGAACACCCGTTTTGCTTTTCTTGAAGAAGGCGATAATGTCGGATGATGTCGTTGGGTGGATGAGGCCAGAGAAAATTCAAATTGTTGTCGGATGGTCTATCGATGACGCACCGGCTCGCGTACCGTTGTGGAATGCTGGTTTCTGCTACGAGGGGACGACAGATACAGAGGGGTACGGATCAACGTTCATGTTCGACTTAGAAGCTACCCATTGGGCGCATCTTCCCGCACCGCCGCTAAAACGAAAAGGATAAATGAAATGACCATATACTATCAATGCGAGCTATCCCAAGGCACGCGCCGCACTCGCGGCTACATCGAGGAACGTGGCGCAAAACAGGGCAACCTTGTCGAGATCAAAGATGAAGGCTTCAATGACGCCGGCATGTGGAGGGTTGATTCCGTCGCGGAGACCGGACTTGACGAGGATAAAATGCGGGCCGATCAACAAATGAATCGCAACGCGTTTGCGTCGATCTGATATCACCACGCAAAAAGAACGCCCCGCCAACCACTGAGGGATGACGGGGCGCGGTCCGCAGCATGGAGTGCCTTAGCTCAATCAAGGTACTCGCTTCAAAAGCGGATGGCAAGGCTCAATTGAAGCTACTGTAGTGCGTGCCTAGCAAAAAGGCGACGATGATCGCGAATATCCAGAACAGCCGACTCCAGAACCAATTTGGAAATGTTGAAGACCCTTCCACTTCAGATGGCGATATGGCCAGACGATACGCACCCTTGGCAATCATAAACAATCCGAGAGAGGACAATGCCGTGCTGGTCCAGTTGTCAGGCTGTCCGAAGTAAACCCATAGCAGACGGAACATCCCGGAATAGACGACGCCGAGCGACATTTCAGCCGCCCCGAGGATTGAGTTATGGCCTCCATATTCCCCGCGTTCCATCCTGAATACGATGTCGTAGGCTTTGCCAGCGTATCGCCCGAAGAGAATAATACCGGCGATGAGGCTAAGGATCGAGATGGCGCTTGCCAGATATGGACGAGGAACCACGAAACCTAGAATGAAATAAGATGCGTAGATGCATGCGATCTGAAGCAAAAGCCAATTATTTTTCAGCTTGATCATTCTCTTGCTTCCTGTTGTTGAGCATGCGGTTTGCGTCGTCCCACGTAACCATCAGCCTTTGACCCGACTGGACGTTCTGGACTATGTCGCGGTATTTTCTGCGCTCGTCTTCAAGCATGCGGACGGACGCAGCCGTGCTTACCTGCTCTTCCAGGGTAGGGATAAGACCCGTATCGAAGAGGCGATGAAGGAATTTCATTCTGCCGGAACCCTTCGAATGACGGCGTCTCTCAATCCTTCGATTGATTTGCCAAGTGACGCCATATTCCTGATATCTTCGATCTGGGCTTGCCGGGTCTTGTCATGGTTTAAGCGCTCGGCCTTCAGTTCATCCTATAATCTTTTCAATAATATCTGTATATTTTAAGCAAAAAAAATATCCAGCATCCTCCCCTTTATAAGTAGAATAACT
>JAOYMO020445329.1:0-19036 GCA_025802455.2 Iodosphaeria phyllophila | reverse complement strand
TCGGCGCCAGCAGTCCAGACTGGCCTGTTCTGACAGGAACGCCAGACTTGATATTTGTCGCACTCATAGTCTGTTATTCGAAGGGTAATGTTCGGGAACAAAAAACACTAAACAACTAGGTCCGGCTCCTATGCCGATGCCGACTTTGACGGCGTTGGTGCTAGTGTTGGTGCTCGTGTTCCTTCAGCCAGGAAATGGTTGTATCGCCTTACGAACGTCAAACTCGTCCAAGTAACCAATGATGACACTCAGACAGGCCACCCCCGTTGGCGAATGCGGAGACTAAGTACACAGATTGTGCTGGATCAAATGGGTTTCGGGAACCGCTCAATTCGAAAATGTTCGGCCGTCAACTGGAAGTTGACTGTTTTTAATGGCGCGTTTCTTGTAGCCTAATAGCTAACAGCCTTTTTCTCGGCTTGTCACTCAGGATTTGCAAATCTGTTTTGAAACCCGAATGTAACTGCCTACTTAGCTATCCATAATCCATACGACAAAAACAAAAAACAAAAAAAGATAATGAACCTTGCACTGCAAGCCTTGAAGTATTGACAGGTCCTCAACCAGAAGATCATGCTTTCGGAATATGTCATAACTCATCGCTTCATGTTGGGCACGAGACCATCGCGCATTGGTTTTCCGCGCGCTGTAGCTTACAAGCTCGAAGAGCGCTCATCGGTGCCGTGTATAGGTACGGCATACCAAGCCAAAGCCCCTCCACTCAGAGCAGGGCTTGGGAAAACTAGATAAAAACCACCATTGGGAAAGTAATAGCTTACCGGACTTGAACAAGGAAATATTAACTCTATGATGGGGTATCGGGTATCGGGTATCGTGAAATACGGTAAACGTCTAATGGTGAAGAACAGCCGATGGTCCAAAAGGAGCGTCAGGTTGAAGTACAAAACAGATTCTGGTAACTTTGGCTGTAAGAATCAGAGCGGCGATTCAACCCGGAGAGCGTTTTCTCTCTTTTCTCGTGGTACTCTGGTGCACGTTCTCACTTTGAGTGGAACGAGCTGCTGTGGGACAAGAACCACCGACGTCGTTGCTTGGCATGTGTATGGGCCACTTCAAAACAACAACCCTATTGCTTCCTCCACCTCCAATAGGTTAGTTGGAAACGGATTGCGAAACGAAGGCGGCCACGTCTTTTCTCTAAGTGACGAACGAAACCCTCGGGTGCTACTCAACGATAGTATATGATGAAAGTTGCGCACATACTACTGGCCCATGATTGAGGAGTCGTTTCCGACTTCCGATGTCATCGGAGGCGATCGCGCAAGCTTTCGTGGGGCTGCGGGCGCTCTGGAGCGCGCCTTGTCGACGATGCGTACAGTAGTCAGTAGCTCGTAGGCAGCCGAGGGCAGTTCTCACATCGACGGTCGCGGTTAGCTGTGAGGTTCGTAGATGCTGTGTTAGATGATAAACTAGATAACAAGGAAATAAAAAATTAATATAATTGAACGCAAATAGATGCAGGAGAGAAGATTTACTTGAGAGCGGGGAAGAACGACAACTTGAATAGCCTTTTGCGACACGATCGCGAACAAAGTATGTGAATCTTCGTTCGGGATGGGCTAAGGTGGGATTTAGTGACCCATGGAAGCACCGGTGGAGAGTGACCAGTTCGTAACGGCAGGGTCGCAGCAAGGATCCCCTAATCAGCATCGGGCGGCGACGGACACGGGGAAAGCGTTTTTGTGTCTAGGGTACAGTACGGTACTTTTCAGGGCAGCGCAGCAGCACATCTATGGCAAGGTCGACAGGCGGTGGCAGACGTCAGAGCGTGCGAAGGGACTTGCCGCCTCACGAGCGCCCACTGCCAGACCTGAAAATGTTCGAGGAATCACAACAACGATGGCAGCAGCAGCAGCAATGATCTTCTCTTCAACTTGCTTCAAGATTGGAATTTGAACACAATCAGATACATGAAAAATATGGTGCACAATCCCACAAGACATTTCAGAGCACGGACACGTTGGGGTAAGCTTCCTCCCAGCTGTGGCAGCTTGAAGGATGCCTCGAACGCGGATGCAGGAAACTCGCTAGGTACCGGTACAATTGGATGAAGGGCGCTAGGCACAGCGGCGGCTACGAACAATGCAAAAGCGGGTAGGTTGTTGGAGGGTGTGCAGGTGGAAGAGGCCGAGATGGACAGATTCCAAGCCGGCTTGGTAGGTCAGGTCAAGTTAGCGAGATGAAAAGCGAAATACCAACCCTACACCCGACTTCCTAACAATGAGCTGCCTCCGTGGCTTACAAAAGTGCAGGTGAATGGGCAGGAAGTCTTGTGCGAAGACTAGGATATTGGTTTGTCAGTTTCGCAACACCCTGACCACACAGGAAAATGGACGGTGTCAAGCAGAGTTTACATTCAGTACATTCAAGACACCATAGGCAGATTTCGTACCGAGTACGATATTTACAGCAGGGTGGGTGAGGTTCAAGGTTCTGACCATGACACCGTTGCTCCCTCCTCCAAATCTTCGATGCACCGTTTTCAACCTTCCGGAACGGTTTAGTACCGACTTTTTTTACCTGTGTGCAGCTCTATGCAGGTATAATTGAGCTGCGTTTTGTGTTCGTGCATTGGTGAATCGAAAGTTTTACTAAACACAGTGCCAGTTGAAGAGAGCATTTGTTGCGATGACAGGAAGTTGGCTAGCTGCTGTATTGAGGTATGGCACTCGGGGACTGTAATGAAAAGAGTCATCAGACGGGTTCCTCCTCCCCCATGCCTTCAGGTCCCGAACTATGAGGCTCCATTGATGGTCCATTCATCGTGCAATCCTCATTCACAGAGCACCGGGGTCTACCTACTGTACATACGCGATACATAATGCAACAGGGGCTACCATGCATGCTGCGTTCTATTGTGGAATAGTGTATGCTGCGGCCATGATGCCAATCATACATCACATTGAGATTGTCCACGCTCGTGAAGATTCGCGCAAAGCCAAGGTGAATGATCTCAATGCACCATCTGCCAGCCACAGTCTGCGGAGGGAAACCATGTTTTTACCCGTCAAAGAATATCATGCCGTGGCCGGTCTTTGAAAGCTGTGGCACCATGCTGATCGCTGTTCGCTAAGCATCTCGCAACAGCGCCGTCATGATACCGATGCCAGCGCTCTATATTCTAAGACCACCGGAATAGTTTCAAAGAGCCCGACCTCACTGTTGTTCGGTCTAACAGAGCCAAGAGACTCGTTCGGGCCGGGCACTATGTGAAGTCGCAGAATCTGTCCAAGTCGTCAAGCGGTCCGTGTCTTTTCTTTTACATAATTGGAAACTGTCATCAGTGTTTTGTCGAGGGTGTCCCATCACTGGAAAGATGCTGCTTTGCGACTGCCTTCAGGTCAATAGGGACAGTGTTACTTCTCGCCATCCGTCAACTGGTCTGGTAGATCTAGATTTACCCATCCTCAAGGAAAGCGATCCCTGGCACAGTATGTGCCGCCAATGTGCTGCATACCCATACGTACTTTACTAGATGCATAAAAGTAGGCGGTGGAAATTGTCTTGTTATATAAGTGCGGCTATTAGATGGCTTTGTCTAATCATTCCGTCTAACCGACCCTATACTAGGCTTTAATCTTGTGCTAATATGCAACTCCTATCTTAACGCTGGAAAGCTCTAATTTTGTTCATGACTTTGGCGATATTCCAATTATGGAGTTTCAGATCCATGTTTCAAGGCTCTCATTCTCCATCCCAGGGTAAATAACCCGTGGCCTGTTCAGTGTGATGCTAGAAATCCATCGAGTTATCATACGCAGCGTTCAAAATGGTCATCGACGAAACTGATAGATTTGAATGTCGGCTTCGGCATGTCATCTCAATGCCCCTAACGCCCACGTTCCAGCAGGGATTCGATGCCGCTCAAGATTGACGAGAGCATGACGGCTCTGCCAAAGATAGGCATCTTGTGAAACAGTTGGATCAAGTTTTTCACATTCGCAGCGTTCATGGGACAATTTTTAGACTCTCAGTCGCCCCCCGCTCCGCAAGCCCTAACTGCATGCCAATCAGCTGGCCGCCACAACTCTCTGCCAATAGAAACGTTTCAGGAATTGCGGTTGAAATATCAGCGCTCTTGAAAAGTTTCCATGTTCGACTCTGTGCTTGCGTTGCCCATAAATCACCATCTAGATTTCTGTTCAGCCACTATACTCACAAACATTATGAAAACGGCATAGCACTAGATTATGATCATGCTGTGATTATGCGGGGCATTGCCGCCAGCGTGGGGGGTGTGGGGTTGGTGCGTACTGCATTCTACCTCACGAATGCGGAATCGCCAGTTATCATTTTTCGTCTCAGCTCCATGCCTCCAGTTCGATCGATTTAAAGTCTGCATTTACATGATTATGAGCTTTGTTTTTTTTTTCTTTCTCTTTGGAGCTGTACTGTACGTTTCTTAATCGCGTACAATAGCCCTGCCGTCTCTTGAAGATTACTAGCAGGGCCTCCCGCATCTCGAGAGGAGGGGCTGACGAAACAGAAGCGCAAAAGCGTGCATAATGTACCGCCCTGGTTATGCAAGTAATGAGAAATCGAAGAGCCTGGAAATGGTTACATGCGTCGCATCGCTCTCTCGCGCAGCTGAAGTTGGCTAGCGGACTGGCTGTACCGAACTTGATCAACATGATCAGGGTGAGCTCGTGCTGTTGGTTCAGCCTTCATCAATCTTAATAACTATTCATGGCTCCGAACATGCCGTGCTCTTACTGTGGTATGCTCCTTATGAAACACAGATACTCCTCTCACAGTACAAATGACACTATATATTATTCTTCTTATTATTATTAATTCTAGCAAACTCCAATGTTGGAGCGATCTGGTACAGGTGCCGGCAGTTCCATTCTTCCGCAACCGCATCTAGGCTAGAGTATTTGACAGGTGCAGTAACGACACCTAAAATTGCATGTCCAGCATCCCGCAGAATGATCATACCCTGGGAGAGTCCCTGGCAGGCAATTAAAACTATGCAGTTTCCTCATCATATCGACTGGGACCGTCAGGATTGAGGCTACCTAAGTTCTGCTTGTGAAGTCGCTCCTGTTTCCTCATTACTTGGCTTTGAGAATCAGCCCATCGGTATCGGAGAAGGAGATCTAACGGTGTCATCTTTGATATGAATGTCAATGTCCCTGGTCGTAATCATTGACAAAATGGGACACCGCCCCTTTTCCAAATCTACATCCCAGGCTGTGAAAGATTCAGGAACGAAGCGTTAGTGTGAAGTTGAAGTGAAGCGTACACCAGAAATTGTGAGCAAGAGCTCGTTCAGCCCAACACTAGATATTCCATCTCGCCCCCCACTAGCTCACCCCGCACATTTCACTGGTCACAACGGTGCTCCGGTCGGCTAGAGAGAAGTCACCAATTTCGGTGTCCTAAAGAGTTCCCAACTTGAGCTGGACAACTCAACCTGATTTGATGAGATGTAGACGTTTACCCCACCAGCGCGCATCGGAACCCTGAGAATATCCACCCTAATGACATTTTGTGTGGAATGGCAATCTTAACAAGATCAGAATTGAAACAGATTTCTGTTGGCTAGCTTACATCGGGTCTTTGAACAGTCTTTAGAGAGCTATGTAGACAGAGCTGAATGAAATTTCTGAACGACATAGGACCCGCTGGACAAAACCTTTGTAAGTACCGGTACCGGCAGAGCAAGTTCACCGGACTTCACGAGCAACCGGCGGGCGCACGGATGACGGAAGCCGGCTGGGTACGTTACCCCGGACTCCATACCCCGAACAGATTCCGGCATTAACGCCGCATGGTTACTGGCTGGAAGGAGTGTCCAAATCACATCTCGTCGATCTTGTTATACCGTTAGCATCTCTGATTGGTTTCCAAATACTCCCGGCCAATAAATGTCAGGGAGATGGGTAAGATCTAGCCAGGATCCCTGGCCAAGCCAAATTGTCGCCTCCAATGTGGCTCAGATTCTCCACGAACCAATCGCCCGGAACTCGGGGACAAAAAACGAACAGCAGCTAGTGGTGAACCAAAATATGACAGAAACAGGATACCAGCTCGGTAGGAGGTATATTGTCGGCCGGTTCCAAGGTCATTGAGGCCAACGCGCCCGAGCGGTGATGTGCTGCTTCAGGAACATACGTGTGTAGCCGTTGGAATTCATAATCCTATCATACCTATGTGCGATAACTTAAGCCAAGCACGACATCTGCCACAACGAAGAGACCGGAGGCTCCGATCCGGCGGCGAACATCTGAAAAGTGGTCGGCATCTACCGTTAGTACCCAGTTGTACTCCCGGTACTACCCGCTCGGTCTTGAATTGACTGGAAACCGTCGTTCATTCAAGCTGATTCAAGGTCTGGCGGATAGCTGGTCCATGCTCCCCGCAGACTATGTTATGAAGCGAAGTTGCGAACGCCCTGTCTGTATTGTGGGTAGTTCCACATGACTTAATGTCACTCATTGGATGACTTCGATCTGAACATTTCAGAATAGATAGCGTTCTGCAGCCAATGATACTGAGGATGAGACGTTAGCGATTTGAAGCTTGAATGCTCTGAAAACTTCCATGTCCAACAGTTGAGTGCGTGGAAAGTCAAACGTTATGATAATGTTGCTTGAACTGCTTTCCGTTTTGGGTATCTATCAATGAAACATCCGTGTAAGAGGAGCAAGGATGACACAGGTTTTTGTCTCCATCACTACCACGTTCCCCGCCTTTGACATTTCGTGTGACAATTATAGCTTGATCTCGAAGGGTACAGTCGGAAACCATCGATAACTGACAACGGCATTGTGAACGTGACCATGCGACGTGTTCTAGACTCCAGCGATAGATAGGCCAGTTACTCTAGAGCCCCCGCGGGGGTTCGGAGATTTAGCAAACACATTCCGCGGCCGTTGAAGTTGTGGTCAACTATTTCGGTACCGGTGGGTTGCAGCCAAGCTCCAATTCTTGGTTCAAGAGATATGCACCTTGACGTATCCCTTCCAAGGTCTCCAAACCAGGTGACCAAAACAGAGTTCGCCCTATCTCTGGCAGATTCGTCGTCCGACCTAACGCCATACATGGCCACCGTCCGAAAGCCCACGCAGTATGGTTCGTTTGCATCTGGGTGTCCCAGGTCGCTAAAAGACGAAGAAGTGCGCACACGAGCTATCCATTTCGCCCGAACGACCCATTCGGCCACTCGGAATCGTCCGCATAATGCTCAACGGTGCACCTGGCGGAGGTACTCGGCCGGTATCTGTGCTGCACACAGAACGAGTCAGTTCCTCGTATATTCTTGTTTCTCGTTGCAAAGTTCATCCGTTCCCAAACTACTGTAGTAGCCCGGCATGTGTGTGTGGGTCACGTCCCGTCACCCGTCAGGGGTAAATTTAGTCTCTACTCGTCTGCCACTTCCGGAAGGGTTGCTCTCCAATCAGGCGATGTAGGGGTCCTCAGTGGTGATATTTCGAAGATGGGGTAATCGGGTAATTAGGGGAAGAAGAGTTGGTGTGGGAAACAACCAGAATAGTTGTCACAATAGGGGTAAGTAAAGGGGTTCATTTTTCGATGCTTGCTGGTAACCATCATGCGCCAATCCCAATTCAACCTGGAAAGCCTAGGTTGATACGCTCTGATGCATTTTGGAGAGCTGAAACTGTTACTATGGAGCTATCCGTTGAGAAGTAAATCCATTGTTCAGAAAGGTTGCAGACAAAGTTGCATCAAAGGCTGACAATACTTTGTCTACAGACTTTGGGAAGAATAGAGGTGGGCCACGTGAACAAAATCCAGACCCATCAATAGAGGTAGATGTTGATATCTATCCTAGCACTAGTATGGCGCTTTTTCGGTTCCAATAACTGGTCCAATAACTCAAAGAGCTCCTCCTAATCCATTGATCAATAAGTTACTTGACCTGTGACTATAATGAGTGACCCCTTCAAGCTCAGGCACCTCCGGGACTATGAGATGAGTAGTTAGGGAGCTAGAAAGAATCAAGAGCATTCCCCAGGAGGTCATTGTACGATAATTGAACTTCTACACTCCTGACGCAGGTTAAATGCCAGAACGAGCGGTATCAAAGGAACCAGCTCAGAATCTAGTTATTTGTGACGATACGTTGGCTGGCACAGGAAATAATAAATGTTCAACGTAGAAGAGCAATCCATGTGACTTCCTAGATGCCGTAACATGTTCTCACGGTAACGAGTTCTCCGTGGCTAGAAACTCCATGTTCGAACCAGTCAAGAAATAGCCTGTTTCTTTTCTCCTTGGGATAGATCAGTATGAGAATCTTCAATGCGACGATAAGAATACCTGGCAATAGCTCGCACTGGCGGCCGCGGTTGTAGCTGGCCTACAGCATGTGAGAATTGCCTCCCCTTCCCCCAGGTTTGACATCGGCGGCGGCGTGTCATGTCTCTTCGACTCGTTGCCGATCTCAGAACTGGCGGGCAAAGTAAATCGTGTCAGTTTTTGAAGAGGTACCTCGAGGTTGATGGACAGTCCAAGTGAGCGGATTCATATGGTGAACTGTTGGTAATTCATGAAGAGGAAGGGAGCCAGGATCCCGCACTAAAATTTCGATGCTTAAGTGACGGTTGCGAAGATCGGGTATTGGAGTGCAGCAAAGATGTGAGCAATCTCCCCCCATCCGCTTCTCTTTCGCGAGGTTTCATTTGAGAGTGAAGTTCTCTACGTGGGGAAGTAAGGTTAGAATAGATCGACGTGTAAAGAAGAGAACCAGCCATCTATCTGATTTGGGCATTACATGCAAAGCGGAAGTGATCATATTTACTGCATAGGGCTGACTATCGGTTATCCCGAATGATAATAAAGAATCCTAGATTTGTGAAATGACAGGAGGCCCATATACCCGACTTAGGCTGTGACTCTCATCCAAGTCTAAGGCACTAACGTGTTGCTCGACATGTCTGCATGTACACATGCCATAACGTCTCAGAAAACCCATCTCCAGCTCCACTACTGACGAGAAAATGAAGCCCGGACAAGCGGTAGCCGCCTGTAGGTAAGAAACGCTTGCATTGGCTCGTACCTCCTCATCGCATGCGTTTCTCCCCTGATATCTTGCCCAGGCTCAGACAATAAAAGGCCGTTGAACGCCTTTGAAGGTAGGGGACGAGATCAGATACAGTGCACAAGTCTGTAGTGCTGGCCGGTCGACCAATCATGACTTCTGCGGAGGCTAACACCCTCTTTACTGTTCTTTTTCTCTCCCCGGAGATTGATTGTGGACACGGACCGCTTCGCGATCCAGCAAGAGAGAGAGGGGGGAGACGAAGCCTGGTTCTGGATTTTCTGACGGAGCTGGAGACCATACTGAATATATACATGGTCTAGCCCCTGCCATACATATAGATACCGCGGATTTCGGACTCGAAAGAGCTTGAACTCATCAAGACATTGGTAATCTATTTTGGGCGAAACTTGCACTTCCACGTATAGTGAACATCCATAGCATGCTAGGGTATTGTTGTAGGTATGCACGTAGAACGTTCATGATGCTGAACAGGAAACTGCCCTAGACGATCCATTCCCTTGACGTATCGTCTCGAGAAGCGATTCTCTGAGTGACAATTTGACTAGCAACCCCATTATCACAGTATATCCATCATGACAACATCTCCATCGTTTCCAGTTACCCAGGAACCGAGTCCAAACCACCCTTTCCAAACGCAGACGGCGCAGCATCCGGACCCTTCTGTTCCCTCAATTTTTGCTCGAATTTCTCAAACTCCGCTTTCGCAATGTCTTCCTCCGGATCTGTCACCTCGCGTACTCCTTTCACGTCTTCGACCTATTCCGTTCCGGAATTAGTTTATCACGGCATCTTACAGGGTCCAAACAAAGAATATCAGAGGAAGAGAAGGGCTTAAAACTCACATAGTGCATAAGCATGCCCTCAATCCCATTCTTAAGCGTAACCGAACTCGAGTCGCAGCCCCTGCACGCACCCCGTAGCTTCAAGAGCACGTAACCATCCTCGAAGCCCCTAAAATCGACATCTCCGCCATCATCCTGCAACACAGGCCTGATACGCGTCTCCAATAGCTCCTTGATCATCCCCACGGTCTCGCTATCATTCTCGTTATACGCAAGCGTGTTCTCAACCTCACTAGCAGACGCATCGGGATCTTGCGGGTTCTGCTTGACCGTAACAAGGGCTTCTCCCGACGTGATCGCCTCGGTAATCAGACTGAACACCTCGGGTCGCACGTGCGCCCAGTTTGCGTCCGGCGCCTTGTTCACCGTGATGAAGTTGGGACCGAACAGGACGCCCGTCACGCCATCGACGTCCAGAAGTCGCGCTGCGAGCGGCGAGGGATATGGCGCGGAGATTGTGCTGCGTGGGGTCAGGTACTCGAGAAAGGGAACCCCTTCGGTTTCGGGCGGGAGAACTTGGTGATTTGGTAGGAATTTTAGGGCGTCTGCGTTGGGTGTTGTTTCTTGTTGGATGAACAACGTGCGCACACCTCGCGGCGAAACGGGGGAGTGGAGTTGTGGCCTTCTTTGTTGTTGAGAAACTTGGGCGGAACGGGTGGCGAAGTGGAAGGTTCGACTTTGTGAGTGTCGTTGTGAGTTGCGCAAACGAGCTGCTTGGGCGATGAGTGGTTTAGGAGTGTGGCGCCAGATCGGCAAGGCGAGGAGGTTAGCCCTGGGCTGGGCGAGTCGAATTGTTGTCATCTTGGCGTCGTGCGGTATACTATCTTAGCGAAGGGGCGCAGAGGACTTTTATGCGATCTCGGAGGACAAATGTCGATATGGATAGGTATGAGTAGGGCGGAGATGGCGGCCGAGGACAATGAGTTTAATCTCTAGCGCACCGAGATCAAGATGGATCGTGATAATTTATAGTATACACAGTAGATTTGAAAGGTCTGCGCCAACAAACAAAGGCGAATCAAGGTGTTGGTCTTTCACATGGTCGCATTTGCGCTCACAAGTTGTTGGTGATGGTATTACAGGGAAGGCGCAGACTACCCCGCTGGTTTTAGCCTATCAATAATGCGTACTGTATTGAATATCATGCATTCGAGTTTTTCGTAAATACATACGTATTGGAGCGGCTCATACGTACACCCTACGTTTAGTAATAGGTGGTGACCCTTAGATCCATGGTTTTCCTCTTAAGGGGTGGAGTCTATGGAGTACAGCGCAATGGATTTGCCCTACTGCAAATTGGGGCTACTATACGAAGTATTCAGCCCAAAAATACATATCAATTAACACCCCTCCGAGGGACGTCATTGCTCGTGTCACAGTCGGACAGTTGCCGGCAGGAAGGTACGTACTGTGTAGGACACCGTACCACCAAAACTGCGCAACCACTGTTGGAAATCCAAACTCCATGCCCAAGGCAACAGTTTGCTCAATATCTTGGGGGCTGCGCATAAATTAGAAGCAGAGAGCTCAGTGATGTAGGTGGAATAGATCAACCCAATGCGTCGCAGTTGCCTAGGGTCGTCCATGGTTTACTTGCCTGGCCAAGGCAGGAAATCGCACCTGCCTAATCCAGCGGACCCTGAGAGCCCCACTATATTCTGCCAGCGGACACCGCTCTCGTGCATCAAGACGCGACGAGCAAGTCGCAAAATAATCGGCAGCTTTTTGCTTAGCAACAACAACCACTCTGATCGCATCGGTGCGCGTTGTGGAGATCACTCATTCACAGTCACATTCCTGCCAGCATTCTTTTCCCCGCATCACCTACAAAAACATCATTGTTGCATTATTCTATCCGAACGTACCCAATTCAAGACCAACCTTACCAAGTCGCGCCATGGCGTCCTCAAAGAACGCCGCTGGCCGCCTTTGTGTCACATGCGACGAGACCAAGGGCGAGGAGGTCGAAGGCCGATACAAGTGCCCAGTTTGTTACCAGTACACGTGCGTGTCCTATTTATCTCTCTTTGTATCCCATTGCATCCCATTGCATCCCTTTTCTTTCATCTTTTCCTAAGGGCATTCTGCGTCGCATCGCCGTGATGTCACCTAACTTGCGAATTGCAGTTGCTCTCTTCCCTGCACGAAGGCCCATCGCGATTCCCACACCGAGGAGGAAGAGCAGACCTTGCTAGGCAAACGCAAGCGTGGTGACGAGGATGGTGCTACGACGAGCCAGGGTGAACAGCAGAGTGGTGTCGATGCGGACGAGTTTGGCGGCGACGACCCCGAGCTTGCAGAACTGTTCCGCAAATACCCCACACTGCGCGAGCAATTGCGCCAGATCGCCGATGCCACTGATCCTCCTTCCACGGAGTCCGCTCTCGGCGACAAGAAAAAGGCCAACGAGAAACGTCATCGCACTGGCCCACCAGGACAAGCCTGGACTCACGAAATCGGCGAACAGAACGGTGTCCACATGCTTCGCACAATCCGACGTGAATCAGAAGGTCTACGCGAGTATTGCGAGCTTGTTCTCATTCAGAGAGTTCGTCGTATGAATCAAGGCATCCAAATCGACCAGAAGCGACTGCTCAAGCGGGATGCCGCTGTCGTCTATGGTCTCCTTCGGGAGGAAGGAACGAAGTAGTCGCACGTCGGGCTACTCATCAATACCGAATCGTTTTGGAACGTATTGGACGCGTATCATGATCGCTGTTATGACGCGAAGAGCACAAGAGAAGCGCTGGTGAACGAGCGATTCACGAGGAAACGATGCATAGCTTCATGGATAGTCTCGCAGTCTTGTCTGGTTATAACCGACTGGGCCATCCTATTCTTGACCGTTGCATCAGCTTACGGGCATAGCTATCAGGGTATGTTTTTCTACTTCAGATTTTCCAGCTGTAACTATTTCGAACAAGACCTCATCTCTGACTATATCGCAGGAACACCTCGTGATATTGTTGCGTGCGCGAGCAGCGCTGCATGACTATTCTCGGGAATCATGCAGGATTCGCGCCAATGGCGTGGGATCAGAGACTGACCTCCAACACATCTGGGGCCATGTCGAGGATAGTGTAGTACGAGGAACCTGCTGAGCCATTATGCCAGCACCTATATTTTTGGCCATGGACTGTACTAGTTAGGTCCATAGGATCCACACAATGTCGCTAGTACTAGTTCCAATATACACACATCAATCACCATGCAGTGCATGTTTGCCCATCTTTACTAGTGACCCGCAAAACATGATCAAACATGAATGAGTTCCTCCCCTCAACCCAAAGTCTCCAACCCTGCCGTCGGCCTCGGCCCTCCTCTCGACCTCCTCTCTTCCTCTGCACCACACGCCTTCCATGCACTCAAAATCAAATTCATAATATGTTCCACGCCCACCCCCTTTTTGACCTGCGCAAACACCGTAGGTCCCCCCTCCCTCATCTTCCGCGCATCCCGCTCCATAACCCCCAAGTCGGCACCCACCGCCTCCGCCAAGTCCGTCTTATTCACCACCAGCAAATCGCTCTGCGTAATCCCCGGCCCGCCTTTCCTGGGTATCTTGTCCCCACCGCTCACATCGATCACGTAGATAATGTAGTCTGCCAGCTCGCGGCTGTAGTTCGCAGCCAGGTTGTCGCCTCCGGATTCGATGAGCAGTAGGTCTACGCCGCTGGCCCCGTCAAGCGTCGCATGCATGTCTTCCAGTGCGGACAGGTTCGCAGATATGTCTTCCCGGACCGCGGCATGCGGACACCCGCCCGTCTCGATGGCGCGGATCCGCGATGCCGGGAGCGCCTGGTTGCGCGTTAAGAACTCGGCGTCTTCGCGGGTGAAGATGTCATTGGTCACGGCCCCGAGCGAGTAGCGGGAGCGTAGCTCGAGGCAGAGCGCGAGCATGAGCGCTGTCTTTCCAGAGCCGACTGGCCTAGCGGCCGGTCAGCTCCGAGTCACACACGGTAAATCACATTCGATTTTTGCACAGCTTTGGAAGCTCTCTTTTGAACTATCGACACATGGGTCTAACCTACCCTCCAATTCCCACGGTAAAGGCCCGCTCACTCCAGTCTCGGCCCTCAACAATGGGCATTTCACGACCGAGATAGCTCCCGGGACCATCGAGGATTTCGTGCGAGTGGCCGTGTTCAGCAGCTGAGAAATTGGAATGGGAGTGGCCCATGCCTCCATCATGTGAATGTGTGCGAGCCATTGTGGGGAAGGATCCTTTTCGTAACCACGGAGGAGATACTGTGGAACAACAAAACGATCAGTCAAAAACAAAGATCTAATTGGGGACTTCGTATCAGAGGTTTTCCTAAGAAGCCTTCCAAGTACAGACAGATTTATATGCTACAGGCGGAAAATAAATTATTCAGGGGGAGGATACGGCATGGAGGAGGGGCAGCTTTCTGATGAACGGTGGTGATGCGGGGCGGGGACCACAGAAGACTGCATCGCAACTGACAACACCAGAATCGACATCTAGTCTTGTAAACTCGCTTTGGCGTTCTTTCTTTACAAGTATCTTTACTGGTGTCAAATGCGGATAGCACATGTCCACTCCTACCTAGACCCGCTTTCCACTCACCGATACCGCTAAGATGCGACAGGCTCTTTCAAGGCCGAGGTCCTCCATTCCTGGTAGAATGGTAAATCTCTAAGCCGTGGCTTGTTGATATCCAGCGGAAATCCCAATTGACTGCTAGGCGGCTTCGCCAAATGAACTCCTCTGCTAGCTATGGGGATTTATAAAGCTGTCTAACTTAGTAGCAGTTGCGACTCCATTTGAAATAATCACAATTAAAGTCTCGGAACCTCGAAGCTTTCCTTGCTAGTCCTGCATCCCGAAACACTGAGTCGCTGGTTTGAGGAGCTAGAGGACAATAAGCTGCTGTTATTGCACAAGCGAATCTCGATTAGTATAGTGGTCAGTATGCCAGCTTGTCATCCTTCATCGGTAATAAAAGCTCGCTGGAGACCGGGGTTCAATTCCCCGATCGAGAGACCGTAGCACGTGTTGCGTGCCATCCTTTTTTCACTTTTGATCAACCAGTACGGGTACATCGGTTTATTTTTTTTTCTTTTCTTCACCCTCCCTATTCTATCAGTTGGGTAGTGATTGTGGTATATAACTGCGTACCAAACTCATAAAACTTGGGAGTATAGCTAGAAGGTACTTCCTGACGTCAATCCAAACTATGTTAGAGGTAGCAACCCCCCTTTGACGGTGGGGCTGTCGTCTTTCTGATATCGCGGCTTCTTTCGCCGAAAATGAAAGAGACGTCTGCAGATCTTTCGTCAGCTTATTCGCTAGGCTTCAAGCGATTAGGCCGCCAAGGCTAGCCCTACATCGGAAATATTCTTATCAAAATATGTCACTGATCCATTTACACTCATGATGCTTTCTTACGGTCTGATATAGAATCAAATTCAACAAAAACCTGAAGTGTGGTTAGTGAATTTACTTAGAACTAATAGCTACATCCTGGGTTGGTAATCTCTGTAGTTGTTGGATCTGGAATTCATAGCAGACTTGCTTACTTTGATCTAGGATAACATCTCGCACAGGTAAGTCATCCTTGACACTTGCGCTCCATATGTGGAGAGTGGTTGGCTGAAAATATCATTAAGATTGGATTCGGTGCTTACAGTAGAAGAGAATTGTTTGCTATGAACAATGCCGTACCAGTAAGAGATATGATCCTGGGTATGACTATACCAGTAACAATTCGTTCCGATCTTCTCGGGCCTAGGGATCTATAGGCAGATTTCCAGGACATATTTGGTTTGCCTTGCTCTCTGTGAATCCACCCCAATGTTTCAATGTCCGTTTCGACCCGGACAACGACTCCTACGCGATTGTTGCCATGCAAGTCATCGTTCTAGAAACTTTGAGCTGATGCTGGCTTCACCTGAAATACGCAGTACTTTGACTACGTGCCGCTATGTGTATCTCCTGGTGCGTTAGTGAAAACCAACACGAAAGTATATAGAGTGGTACATTGTCAACGTATTTCGTGTGAAGCGAGTAAATGTTCGCCCTCACCGTTGTAAGAGCGATGACAAAGCGTATCACTAGCAACGAGTAACGCAAGTCTGCGCCATGCATGACTGAAGGCAAAGATCTCGAGCGAATCTTGAAGAATACGGTACAGAGAAACAGAACAAAAACTCAAACATGCAACGGAGTGCAAACACATGCGGGCATATGCACGCCCGAAACGAGACATTCTAAACTTCGATACTGCATGAAGCTCATGATATCGCACCACAATTGTTGTTGCTGACAACTCGAGCATATTGTTTTCGAGAGACTCGCGGTTTTTATGGTGCGTTGCTTACTCTCAGAGACAAGTTGACTTTGATATCCGGAGGTTTCATTGGGATGGATTGATGGACCAGCCATGACTGGACACGACAATCACCTGGTCACCCAATACCAGCACCTATCCTATTGGTTGCGACGGAATGGCGCCCCTCCCCCTAAATTTGGGTATTGTACGCAACTCACATGACTTTTTTCGAACCCCATAACCCTGCTAATGAGAACTTGTTTGCTTTGTGGACCACAAAGTCTTCGGAACGAATCCATTGGGATTGCTTCATGACTTTGTGGATGTGCAGCTCGTGATTGGACGCAGCAAGTTTTTCCTCTTTCCACACTTCTCACTCCGTCTGTATTGAACCCAATGCCGTTTCGTTGCAACTAATGGGATGGGACATTTGGATGACCTTGTGTAAATCTGGCTATTTTTCTCCAGAGCAAGCTTTTCGGGCTGAGCCCTTCCTGAGCTATTCTGGTAGTCTACACAGTACAGTACGAGTAAACGTTACTGATACTATTTTTGACGACAACGCCGTATCGCAGATAACGGTTGAAACGACTTCTGAAAAGTTAACAACGACTTTCAGCGATAATCCCAGTACGGTCATCAGCCTTACTGCGGACACCGTCGACCGGATGGGATCAACAAACGCCAGCCTTGTTCAATCGCTGCAATAATTCTCGCAACCTCCTTGTGCCGACAGAATGCCACAGTGGAAAAGCAAGGACATGCATTACGAACTATTCCGCACGTGGTGATGTTGTACGAACTAGCGCAGCGGAGCTTGTCCGGATAGAGCTTAGCCCTTCGATTATTGCACGAAATAACTTCGTGGGCGTCATTCTCTGGGTGATGAAGTAATGAAGCTCGTGCCCTCATCTTGGTGGTGCAGAATCCAGGAATTTCCACATGTCTGGGTTCACCGATGTCGAAAGAAGCGCTGACTGGCTAGTGATGTATGTCTCTGCTTGTTGACTTCCATACATATCGGTAGTCAGTCCGAAGGAATGGATCGAAATTCAATCATGATAATAAGACACAAGCCAGCAGGGGCATGGGTGGACACGAATATTCAGCATGCGCTCAAGAATTATGCGGCGGAGAGCTCCGGCGCCACAAATCCTCAACATATTGTACTTACTTACAGTACATACCGGTAGCAGAAACGCCACCCCCGGAAATTCTGAGAGCCGTATGGAATAACCATTACTAGTACTGTGATGAGGCGCTGCCCCTTCAACCGCCAGCCGAATCGAGTTTGTGGCATCAGCAGGAAGCATTGGACATGCTTCTAATGCGTGAAGGATGTGCATTCACACAGACGTCGTTTCTCAGGAAACCACTGTTGAGAGAAACCCGCAGTGTTTGCTTGCAATATGAAAGCAGAAGATACGAACGATGCAGCCAGAACTGGCGGAGAATATTTCGGCAAGCAGCAGGGCATCTTCGGCTCGGCCCCCGAAAACAGCACCCCAACAAGGTTAAGAAAGGCAAGGAGCTGACATCGGCTTGCCGACGTGCGCTGCTTATGCAGACAAGCAGATGTCTGTGCAACTCATCTTACCTGTCCACCGTTTTCCCTCCAACAAATTAGATACCGGTGGAATATGGCGATGGATTGGATCTTGTGATTGGGCGTGAAATCATGCAAATGCATTATGATGAGATGTTTGGAGCCATTGGCGAATAAGGTGAATTATTCAACTTGCGAACGGAGCAGGCGCAGGGCCTAGGCCTCAAGAGGAGAGCGTTCTCAGCGGCACAAGCAACCATTCCGAGACCTTGAATTCCTGACATTGCGCATGTGACCTGGTCACACTCGCAGAAAACGGGGCATCGTTCTACGAAGGCAACGCTGTTTGACAGTCGCAAACAGAACTGACCGATTTCTTGACTGTCGCTTTTTTCCGGCCAACTAGCTTGCCGCCACGCAGAACCAAGCCGAATCTGGCCGTCTAGCGTCGGTCTTGGTTCGTGCCTTGTCATTGATCGACTTTTTGGTACATTGGTTGAGGAAAAATGACAAGCCACATTGTGAACAAGTTGATCGGACGCTTAGACAGCCGAAAATATCTCCCTGCTGATTCTTGTTTGCTGCTTTGGTACATGACACTGTGGTTGCCCGTCTTGGTCGTCACGTTCCCCCGCCCCCTTGCCTCGAGTCTCAAAGCCTCGAGCTTCCATCGGTCATCTCATGACACCTTTGCAACTTTGGTGGCTGCAGACTGCAGTTTTGAGAAAGACGAATCCGGGGTTTCCGTCAAACTTTACAGCGTGGTGAAGTGTGCATGCTGCATCTGACCGTTGTTTCCACACATTTCTCTTTCTCCTGCGTTATCATTCAGCTACCCGCGATTTGGAGCGTCCAACCCGTGTCTTCCCCTTCTCCTTACCCCCACAGCGTGTCCCCTGGTCCGCCCTATCGTACCAAGTCTCCAAACGTACATGTGTTGTACCGTTTTTAGTCTCGTTTTGCGTAACTGGCCAATTTGAATACTGCCGAAGATAAACCCGCCGGCTTCTTGTGCCGTTGCCGGGTCCCGTTGCCCCAAGCACTGATCGAGTCTTGACTCTTTGCTCGTTTGGCCTGGGAAACATGCAAAGTGAACACGACGATACCGTATAACTATTTTCAAAAAGCCTGAACGATCAACTGGTTACCGTCTCACGTATCGTCGGGATTGATCAGCCAGCCCTTTCCCCTTCGATATAATCAACAGTCGGCCTGCTCTCACCACCTACCTGGCTTCTGACTTTCAGCCCACCCACGAAACCCTGGTCTCAATAGGTCACATCGTTCCGCGGACCCTCCGCAC
>JAOYMO020445167.1:0-19072 GCA_025802455.2 Iodosphaeria phyllophila | reverse complement strand
CGAAGATTCTAGATCTTATCAGATGGGGCGATCTCAACGAAAAAAGGGCTGAGAAAGAAGAATGACAACTTGATTAACCAGGCCAGATTAACATCCTAATCATGGTCTCATACAATGAGCGCGTGGGGCTGTCTTACCTCACCATGTAACTGGGCAGATGCCATCTGATATTCGATCAACTGCTCTTTTCTCCCGAAGTGCTACTTGCCTTTTTAATTCGACAGTGAAAATTCTTCGCAACTTTTGGCTTATCTCTTTGTCAACGATCCAGTGCAACCTTCGTCACATTCATCGAGGCAGTGCTCGTACAAGTCACAGAATGCAACATTCGGACTTTCGCAGGACTCATCACTCATCAGCATACGTCATAGATCTAGGCTGGCTGTTCAGCCACCATGTCCGCGTGCGACGGGAAATGTGCATCTTGCAATTTCTCGTGGGAACTGAGTATTGCGCGCTCGTTATGCCAACTCACTGTCTGCTCAATCGGTACAGGGAAGTCTCCGTCAGAATGAGTTCTTCAGTCACAATTGCGATATGCTTGCTATCTGGTTTTATTTCGGAAATTGACTGCTAGTGGAGAGTCCGAGAGTCCGAGAGTCTGCACAACGCGGAAAGCGGCTGAATTACCTTTTGATACCTCCAAGTTAGGAGATCATTAAAACATGACTACTGGTTGCTCCATTTCGACGCAAACCTTCAAGCATATCAAGGTGGCAACGGGAAAAAATGAAATAGAGCAACTTGTACATGGTAGGATACCGGCAAGAGTATGTACCAGCAACGCGCAGCGCAAGGACCATTGCATTTTCCTATATTGATCCACCGCTATCCGGGTATCGGTACAGATACGTTCCGACAAATGCTATGGGATAAGAACGTGGAAAAGGATGAGGAAAGACAGGGAGTGGAGAGAGAAAAAGAAAGGATAAAAACGAGAGCCAGTGAATTCCATCAATGCAACGATGTCTCGGTCTCGCCCAGAACGCCCTTTTGAGATTCTTAGCGGTCTCGGGGCGCGAGATCTGTATGCTGTTTGCATTGTCAGCCCTTCATGTGACAATTGGCAAGTCCCAACCTTCTTCGGAGACTTGGATTTCGTGATACAAGGAAGGAAAACGGAGCCTCGGACTTACTGTACAGATTCGCCCTCGAGGAGTTCGCAACCGATTTCGTTCTAGCATCCCACAGTGACTCGTCGTATATGGTTTTGATTATCGAGGTATTCCTCGCGGCCATGGTTGGCAATCAAGTTGTACCAATAGTATAGGAGATCTTTCTGCTGATGCCAAGAGTAAAAAGGGACGATCGGCTTGAGTCCTGGCAAAGCCTGCTGTACCATGAGTCATCTAAAAAAGAGGAGACGCACGCTAATTGAGAGACTTCACACCTCCTGATACCACACTCACAGCCTTGGATAGTTCCTCATATTATCAACATTTTGGAAACAGTGTAAACGCTGGTTCAGATCTTGAGTGAATCAACCTCGGATGCTACCACACTACAGTCTGGACGACGAACAGGTTTCCTCCTGACGCAAACTTCCACATTGTTTCGGAAAACAAAGTCGAGGTCGATGAAGAGGGGATGTCAGAGAAAGTAGTTGTCAAGCCGGCTTTCTTCCTAACCGAAGATTTTCGCTACATATACTAGGAATGCGATCCTTGGATATAACCCTTATTTATTAGATTATATGGGCAGGATAAAGACGAATTTATCTTAGAGTTTGTAGGGCCTATGAGTTATTCGCGATATTGATTTAGAAAGACGATTACTACGGTGCCGGTACGACACCTCTACAGTACAGTACCTTATCAGTTTCGCTTAAGTTATTCGACGCGGAAGATTCTGCAATCAACACCATATGTATGCCGAACAGTGTGAGCACCACTACGCATCACCGCCATGTGTGGAATTCATGCGGTCATAAGTCGATGCCAAGATTATGAAGTTCGCGATACTCTTCGGCAAGCATTATCTAATCGTGGACCAGACTATTTCGGTTCGCTTCGACGATCGCTTCCAACATCTGCACAAGGGGATGAAGAGACTCCATTGGATCGTCGCGTATTTTTGCATTTCGCATCGGCTGTGCTGGCCTTGCGCGGCGACGGGGTGACCGAGCAACCTTTCGAAGACCCTGACACTTCATCTGTGCTGTGTTGGAATGGAGAAGCATGGCAGATGGACTTCGATGAAGTTCATGACAATGATGGCGAAGCTATCTTTATGAGACTGACCAATGGCAACATAGCCCATTTGCAGGCTGAGGCCAGGAGAGATCATATTCTAAAAGTCTTCCGGTCGATCCAAGGACCTTTTGCATTCATATTCTATGATGCACCAAGCCGAAGTTTGTTTTTTGGACGGGATAGACTTGGACGCCGTTCCTTGCTGCTATCTCGCGATTCAGATGCCCAAAGTATTGCATTTTCAAGTATCGCCGCCACTACGACATGTAATGCATGGCAAGAAGTCGAAGCAAATGGTTTCTATTCCATATCTCTTGATACGGAAGCCTTGTTTTCTCCCGATGGAAATATGCCCTTCTCAAACATGCCAATCATCAGGAACGAGTGGCTCCTCGACGGCAGTTCTAATCTTGTATGTCCTTGAGCAAACCGATCCAGGTGAGCAGTGTTCATGTTTCTTGCTTTTCTAGGTTTCCGGCATCGGGTTCTTCAACAACTGTGTCACTCGTCCCGATAATAACCTTCGGCGGGAGTGTGAACCGGTCGACCTGCTTCGTCGCCATCTTACGGAATCTTTGAGGTTACGCGTTTGCAACGTCCCCGAGCCCCCAACCGCCTGGCATGGTCAAGATACGCTGGTCGCCGTCTTGTTTTCTGGCGGTCTAGACTGCACTGTTTTAGCGCGATTGTGCCATGAACTCATCGAACCCAGCCAGAGCATTGATCTGATCAATGTTGCATTTGAAAATCCGCGCTACGCTACACAATATCAGGGCGAGGATTTTTACGAACGGTGTCCGGATAGAGCTACTGGCCGGAAGGCCATGGCTGAACTGAAAACAGCATGTTCCTCGCGCTCTTGGCGTTTTATTGCCGTACGCCATGCAACGGAAAGGGCCTGTCAAGCCCGTTCAACTGTTCCAGGCTGATATCTTCTAGGTCAACGTTCCCTTCCAAGAGGCCATGGCCCACAGAGCTCAAGTGGTTTCATTAATGTATCCACATAATACAGAAATGGATCTGTCTATTGCACTGGCTCTGTATTTTGCCGGAAGGGGAAAGGGCCGCGTAAGTACAGATATTGGCCAGTCGGATCTTGGCCCTGTCGTCACTTCGCCTGCTCGGGTCTTGTTGTCCGGATTTGGTGCAGACGAGCTGTTTGGTGGCTACTCACGCCATCCTCGTGCCTTTGAACGAGAAGGCTATTCAGGTCTCCTCGCCGAACTCGAACTGGATGTTGGCCGTATTGGTCAGCGGAATCTTGGCCGTGATGACCGCATATTGGCACATTGGGGAAAGGAAGTGCGCTTTCCTTATCTTGATGAAACCTTGTTCAAATTCGCTGTAGAAAGCTCCGTGTTAGACAAGTGCGACTTTGGCCGGTTGGATCACCCCTCGGGTATCGAGCCCGCGAAACGGATTCTCAGGTCATTGGCCCATCAACTTTCGCTACCAGCAACTTCCAAAGAGAAGAAACGAGCGGTAAGCATGCATTGACCACACTGAGTGACCCGTATGTGTTCTGACTAACCCTGCGGCAACGCAATAGATCCAGTTCGGTTCACGAACAGCTAAACTTGAAAATTCAACGGGGAAGGTGAAAGGAAAGGCTCTCGTCTCATGACCTTATATATCAAATCGATATTGATCTCGGTTGTGATGATAGACCAGATACTTCCGAGTTGATAATGCGTCTTGTGATGCTTCGAACTGCGTGTTCCTGTCCTGTATAGAAACCCTTTTCGAAATGCGATCTAGCAGCGTCTTATTAGCGATGACGTCGTAAAGGCAAGTCTGAGCCGACGGAGGTGGGATTTTCAGCAATGCGCTGTTTGGCTGGATTCACATAACCAGGCACTCTCATTATAGATAGCATGAAGGCGTACACAACCATATTATAGTATTTGGGAGGCATAGCCCGATACTCCGAATTCTACAATACTGCTATATTAGCTGAAGATTGCCGGTACTACCGAATCTTCCCAGCCTCAGATACCATCTTAGACTGGTTGGCTAGAGATCTAAGACCTCTTGGCCCTCGTTCTGCCATAGTCCGCGATGGACGCAGGTTTATTTCCTAGGATGTTTTCCATCTCTTCCATCACATCTGGTGTCAACTTGTCGAGTACTCTGAGTGCTCCGCAATTCTCAGTGATCTGTTCAGGGCGCGAGGCGCCGAGAATGACCGTGCTAACGTTCTCATTTTTCGCGGCCCAGGCAAGAGCCAGCTGCGTCATGCTGCAACCGAGCCGTTCGGCAATGGTCGAGAGCTTGCACACCTTATCAATTTTTGCTTTCCCCTGAGACTCGTTCAGGGCACTAATCGTATCTTTGAAAGAGGACTCGTGGTTTGCGAACCGGGACCCAGATGGAATGCCATCATTGTACTTGCCAGTCAGGAAACCAGACGCAAGGGCTGTGTTTTGTGTTAATTTTTCCGCTCAATAAGTGTTTCGTGTGATGACTAGATGTGCATTTGCAGTATGACTAGGAGAGGAGAAAAGAGCAGTCCACATAGGAACACTTACGTGACCAGATGGTGGTGCCGTAATCAAATCGGTCAAAGAGCCACGCATACTCTACCTCGAATCGTTCTCGGTGGAACATATTATACTGCGGCTGTTCAACAACAGGCGCGATCAAATTATACTTTTCGGCAATCTGAGTAGCCTCCATGATCTCGGTTGCAGACCATTCGGATGTGCCCCAATAGTACGCTAAGAGGTTTTATCATCATCATCATCAGCACCACTAACTTCGCCACCGTCTATGGGCAGAAGCACTCGTCATCAGCGTGGTAACTTTGAGTAGCGGGCTTACCTAAGTTCAAGTTCCTGATCACCTGAGTGAACCCCTCAACAACCTCCTTCATCGGTGTCGCCCGGTCCGGTCGATGGGCAAGTACCACATCTACGTAATCCAGCTTCAAGCGTGCCAGCGAGCTTTTCAGCCCTTCTACAACATGCTTCCGACTGAGGCCCCTGGTGTTGGGCTCCTTGCTTCCTGTTCCGAAAAAGATCTTGGTCGCAATGACATACTCATCCCGTGGCCAGGCAAGCTCGCGCAGCGCGTTACCCATCTCGATCTCACATTGTCCGCTAGCGTACGTCTCAGCCGTATCGAAGAAATTGATGCCATTGTCCAGAGCCGTCTGAAGACAAGCTTTCACAGTGGCCCCATGAGCGGTACCGCCATAGGTGAGCCAGCCGCCTAAGGAGAAAATGGAAACCTTGCTACAAAATAGAATTGTACTTAGTCATGCTGTTCTGTTCGGCTTTTAACTTCTCATATTTTTGCCTCTCGATCTCTAGGTTCTGACTGTTGATGGAGAAAAACAGTGCTAACCCTCTCCATAACCGGGGAAGAATCTGTAGATAGGCAATACTTACAGACCCGTCGGCCCCAAGTTCCTAAACTGCATGTCATGCGGTTCATATTTCGATTCGACAGCCATTGTCTCTCTTTCGTGTCTCTGCTCGATTTTCTAGGACAGGGATCTTGTGTCCGGTGATCAGGTAGTGTGGTATTCGAGTTCACAAAGAATACGCGCGCGTGAGAACGACGAATACTGGTGTTTCTAGGATCAATCTAAATACAGAATCAAATGGCAAAAGATGTTGCGTCGCATACTGTATTATAAATAACGCCCGGCAATGAATCATGGCGAGAACTTCAGATGCATGACGTACTACTAGGCGACCCTACCGGATAAATCTGCTTGTCTTAAGCCAATCAATCACCCAAACTCTGTGCCCTGTTCTGCAAAAGGATCAATCCATTACCAACCATATTTCACCAATGAAAGATAATGCCAATCTGCTCATTAGTAGCCGCTAGACACAATTCTGTTGGAATTCTTTACTGTGGAGCCATGGTGTGGTGTTCACGCTTGAAAGTTGGGACATTTGAACGCCGGTGCTCCCTGCGTGTGACAACCCAGATCTAGCGCACAGGCGCTAAACGCTCCCCTAAACTCGCTACGGTATAATGACTCATATCGTTCCCCACAGTGAACCTGCTGCGTTAACCACAAATCCTCACAAGTGACCTGAGGCAAATATACACCGCCTATCAGACCTGTACAGTACGCGTTATCTTTATGTCCTGGTGTTCTAATTACAATGCCCTCGTAGGGACTGGATTGAAAACCGCCAAGAGTGTAGTTGTTATTTCCTCTGACAAAGCCCTGTGAGAACTTCACTAGGTCACATGCGCTGTGAGGGGTTGGGGGCTTCAAAATGACCCGTTGCACCACGATGACTAATTAGAAAAATTACCAGATCGAATGTAATGTATAACTACTAGTTTCCATAAGACAGCATCATACTCGACTGCTATCGTGGGAGGTGCTCTCGCCTTTCAAAGGCATCATCGACTACAGGTGGTGATTTCTCAGCAGGTCGATTTGTCACAATACCTACTGTTGCTAGCGTTAGAATGGAGTTAATCGTGGTGAGCTCCAATGAGCTTTCAGAGTTTAAGTTTCAATCGCACCAATTACTTGGGGGATAGAAAACCTAAGGCACAGCAATATAACAGAATCGCTTAACCAAGCGCACTACAAAAAGTAGAAAACGGGTGAGTTGAAACACATGCTGTTTGTTAGTATGTCGGAGGATTTGCGACGAAACTTGAAACTGGCCAGATTCAAGGGACCGATCGAGCTCTAGTTTACGAGTATCACGGAGTTTCCCACTGTAGTGGTTAGCTTTCTGGACGACCTCACCACATCATGCACCCTACCTAAATATAAAGCTTACAGCTTAAGTTTGTTCGGCATGGAATCCGCTACTAAATCGAGTGCCTAGTGTAGCACAACAATTCATAGCAGTATCGTATTTACCAGAACTCAGCAGCAGTAGGTTCCAACTTGGCTACGAGTCCCTCGAGAGCTTCTTTCGCTCGCGGGCAAGGAACCGGAGGACAATTATCTCCTCGCCTGATCGAGAAAAAGTATAAAACCATTCTTCGTCTTTGTTCTGATTGAACTTTATTAAATCTGGGATAAGAAACAGTGTAGACGATGGTGCCGACTCTAGGTGGCTTTGTCTTATGGGTCGACCTATCATGGTAGTAAATATACGAGGGGATTCTGCACAGACACTTCTTAACTCTCACCGTTATCCATGGCGTATTTGTCTTACGACACAAGATAGGGGAACGATAAGATGGTCACACCGATTTTATAAAGACATAGTTCATATTAAAAGCTACCGAGTAATAAATGAACAACAAATTAGACTCGCAGAAAATGCCATTAGAAACTGTGATGCATGGTAGATGGAAAAAATGACAAATACATCCCGAGGCCATGCGCGGCGTGAATACTTAAATATCTGGCGTTTGAAAGTTGACCGGCCCCGAACTACTATTGCTCTCCATATAAGGGCACAGATGAGATGTCCAAATGGGCCTGCCCTACTAAGGGTTCCTCAAACTTCCCAAGGGCTTCTCAAAAGCTGAAAAGCCCTTTCCCCTTCTCATCTTGATCTTGACTCTGTCGCTCTGAGTCATCGTCTATTTATGGAATCTCCACCCGCGAAAAATATCCCCGGCAAACGCCATTTATTTCGACCTTCTGACTGTTTCGCGCCCCCTCCTTTGTTTTTCGCGTTCTTGACCTGCTGGAGTTGTAAATTTGGCTCTGCCTTTCCATCGCTGTTCTTGAGCCACCTCTCTTGAACCCACTCTCGCGCCATATCGATGAGGTAGTTCATGCCCTTTTGATCCTTGTTTTCCAAAGTGTGTATCACACTGTCTCCAATGATAAGTGTCCGTGCCCCGGGCGGCGGTGGCACATACTTGCCCTCCTCAGCCAACATGGCGAGGAAATACCACATCTTGTTTATGTTATTTTTGGTGATATGATGTTTCTCATCGCCAACCATGACTGTCACATCGATGTCGGCCTTTGGCAGCCCTATGTCGAATAAAGCTTGGATGATATCCCCGAAGTCAATGCTACTGTGGCTCAGATACTCCATAGCTGCATAGATATCAAACTCAGAAGATTTAGCCAGTTTGATTCGCGGGATCCGGAACCAGCCACCGGAACACCAGAGTGCATTGTTCTTGGGCTGCGATAATGATTGTAGTATTAAAGATCCACCAGCGATTTGCCAGTCTTCGTGCTGCGTTCTGTGCTGTAGCATGTGCGCAGCTTTTCCAGGTAAAGAAATGCCTCTCTTCTTTTCGAAGTATTGTTTCAAGCGTTCTTCTACGGCAACCTGATAACTGCCACCCGGTTGCTTGGCCTTTTCTGAACTTTCGAACGACGAGTAAAGACCGCACACATACCGTTCGTAATATGCAATATAAATTGAGCCGATATTTCTTTCCACGAGCTCCTCGACGATCACAGTTTCTATATCCTCCTTGGGACTATCGGGTTTGATCCTACGTCTCTTCTGCACTGAATCCTCGGACGCAACATTTTCTTTCCAGTAAAACTCGCCACTTAGAACCTGTCTGATTCCGCTCCTGATGTGTTCTTTACTTTCCTGGAGAAAGACCGAGCTTGGAAGCGACTGCTTAATCATACGCTGTTTTTGTAAATGGATAAAAGAAGTGGGTGTTGAAGGGTTTGGAAACAGGTCGTTCAACATGTCTATCATACCATGATTTCTTCCCATCTTGATGAGGGCCACGCCCTTTCCGCCCTTGTCTTTGATTCTTTTATCAATGCGTCCAAGCATATCAATTTCCTCCCTCGGGATTCTGAGGTCTTCTAGGCTATACTTTATCGAGGGCTGATCATGCGTGCTTGTGATGAAGGAATTCGTAGAGAAACCCTTAAACAAGTCTTTTATGGTCTCATGCTCCGCGGGTTCGTCGGCTTCCGGTTCAGGATTAGTCACCGTTTCGTCAAGTGGTTCAAGGTCGATTCCAGAGTCGGTGCGATAACTCAAGGGTTCGATTTCTTCGCTTGAAACACTCTTATCCACAACAGACTTAGTAATAATTGGAGAAGCTGAATGCTGTTGAGGTCGTTCGGGCCTGGCCTGATAGCAGGACTCGTCCTGCGGGTGAAGAATCGGTGACTGTACCGTGTCCGACTGGGCTTGCCTTTGCTAGAACGCAACACAGGCAAAGCGCGAGCAATCGTTTATCCATTGCTTTTGTTTTGTCAGTTCGAGGAGCAATTTGATTTGATCCAAAAAGGCGGACAACCAACCAAAGAGGCTAAGAATCATAATCATCAGTGACCGGAGCCGTCTCTAACGATGAGACGGCCCTGAAAATGCGGGAGGGATCACGCTTGGGATCCAGATATTTTCTCTCTTGCCAATGGATTTCTTGATATAACGTCACAACTGGATATCCAAGTTACAGGATGGCACAAATAACTAAGTCGGAAGTGGCCGAGGTAACTGAAGGGGCGACGGCCAGATGTTGAGTTAATGTATTTCCGATGGAATCTTGGCAGATAGCAACAGCCATTGATCCTTCATGCTAATGAGCGAGCATTGAACGGGAATTACGTAGAATGATATCTTGAACGGTCAACATAATGCAGAAGGTGGCACAGAGATACCGGCATTGGAGATTGTCGTCAAGTAGGGCAAGCAAGGGATAGGTAGTGCTCTTGCCTCTGATTTGCCGCCTTTCCCGCGTTACTGCATGGCATTTAGGGCATGTGTTATGTTAGTTGCCGACGTTGATTTGATCCTCTAGCGATTAGTTCGGCTCGATGGTTGTGTCACATTGCAGTGCGCAAGATGCATTGCGTCGGCATCCATCAAAGTCTGGTCGAGAAATCAGAGGCCCACAGAAGATGCAATAATCAAAACTGGGATTGAAAAGAGGCGCAATATCAGGAGATAGGCTGCCAATGAGAAGCAAAATTGAATATTCTGCCACAGAGCAGCAGGTTGTCTATTTCCAGATTCATCGTGATTAAGATGGGGATGACACCTGTATTGTTGACATTGATTCTGGTCAAATGGTTTCATTCTTGTTAGAGAGGGGAAGGGGGAGTGGACATTGAGAAATCATAAGCGATTCCAGCGGTTACTTGTCGAGCGGGCTCCCAATTCGATTACCGACTTGCATTTGCCCCTAGTCCTCAGGCGGAATTTATTGAAGATGTGTCATGGTATTTCTATCAATAAATGCTTCAGAGAGATTGAGCAGCCTACAACCGAAAGCTAGCTGCAGTGACGGCTGTGAGAGATGCCAAGCCAGATAGCGTATGCATATATAAACAAACAGACATGATGTAGGGATATAGTAGCTGATATCCTCCGGTCAAAACGGGCATTTCTAGAGTCGATTCGTAGAGCTTGATACAAAATCTAGAGGTACACCCAACCCTGCACATGCTAATTCACCGCATATCGGGAACCTGTGTTTAACGGTCCAACCCCCAGCAACATTCATTTCCCAGGGGAAAACCTTCGGGCAGAGGCCGACCTTTTCCCCTCGGTTGTCGTAGTGCTCCACTCATTGGGACTTTGGTGCATTTTTTTTTGGCTGCTTAGAATTCTCTGACAGCTAACTACAGTACATATCAAGGGAGTATCGTTAGAAACGATCGCTTGGTTAGCGCTAATAAATGGTGCATCCATCACCTCAGTTCCGCGACTCGGCCAACGTGTGAACATACCACCATCTACACGTCGCTGTCCATCTTGAGGGGTGATTAGAATACCGTTCGTTGAGCCAATTTCGGTCAGTCACAACTTTCGAAAGCCGACAATTGAAACTCTGGTCGTGTAGTTGCTACATTTCGAAGTTTCAGAAGGTCACAGGACCTTTCTGGAAGGTCAAGGAACCGCCTAGGCCCGCCACCTGTGTCAGTCTCTTAGAATCCGAACCCTCGCACATCTTGCTGCACTCCGTAGAGCAGACTTTTGAGCTCGATCCAGTTCCCAGTATTATGTAATTATCGGAACTCTGGTGTAGGTCCTGCGCCCGAAAGCTAACCAAACCCTCCCTCCGTACTTTTTTCACCCCACCGGCAGCAAAACAATTTGGACCGGAGTAGGAGATTACCGGAGTTAAGTCCACCCTAGCATAGGCATCATCGTATCCACGTAAATATGAATTCAAATCAAAGCCCAAGGTTTCCTAGTACTCGTAGTCTAGTGATAAAATTGATATAATTAAGTGGCATCTATCGATATTACCTTCCGATTTTACCAAGACAGATTCCTACGCATTTATAACGAAGTGTTGCTTTGAGGGGAATGGATGGGTGGGCGCAACTCTAGTAATCTCCTGCTCTAGTCTTCTGTCTGGTCTATTTCTTTTTGTCGCTGCTAACCAAGGTTTCTTATCTTCTACGGTCGGACGCGTCCCACGTGATATAAAATGCAGTCGATCTGCTCAGTGGAGCAATGCGGGATCAGCCTGGATGGGCCCTCTCAGACTGATGTGTTTTTCAGTGCCGTACCAGAATATGAAGTATGGATCATGAAAATGCACCGAACACGCCCTAAAGTGGACCGCAGCGACATTTCTTGACCTTCTGGTCCGGGCCTCCGCACGGTGGAAATGCAGGATATCGAAGTGGAAAGCTGAGGTCATCCCGTCACCCGGTGTCTTGCTTCCGGCAATGCGGGTATTGAGGGTACCATACCGGCGCTGTAGGATGGGTTACAGTGGCACTTGCGAGAAGAACCCCTCGTCCGGATTCACCTTTGGTGAAAGGTTGCGAAGCGTTGTAACATTGTGACGAACTGTTGTACGAATTATATGATGCCCGGCGTTAGGGCATCCGTGCTTTGTGCGTGGTATCACCGACACCGGGCTGTACAGAGTAAATCCACGCGCTCGATAGATAGCAAACTTTGTAAGCCAGCATACTGTGCATCATCCAGATTTCCCACATCACCAAACAACCTACCGACGGGTACTACTGGTGATTGAATTGATCTCGCACAGCCGAAGTTTAGGCGACCTATCGAGCTGCACGGGCGTGTTAGGTCACCGGAAAACGATCGCGCTTGGTTGCATCACTTGCCCTATTGATCAATCTGGATACCTCAGCTCTTGGCTTATTGCCCTCGGTCTACAGAACCAAGCCCTAGGAAGTAGCGAGTAGGTCAGGTATCTGTTTCTATCGTCAACAGTTATCGCTGGCCCCTGGGGCAAAACCAGGGCCAACTCGACAACCAGAGAAAACTTAATTAACTACTGAACTAATGAGCGATATTAGTGAGGCCCCGCCTCCGAAAACGGTCCGGAACTCGACCATTGCATTGAAAATTTCGTTTGTGAATTCCAATAGATGGATGGATGTTCGATTTGCAATCCCAGCATACCCATGGGTTATAGCCTTGAAGCAGGTACAACCGAACTCGTTCAGCTCGGCAGAGCGAGTTCTTCGGACCCGAGACTCCAAACCTGCGGCGCAAAGTGTTGACCTTTAGCTCTTGTACGACCTCAAAACCTGGCCGCTTGACACTCAGTACCTTACGCATTGCTCAAACCAGTGCATATAGAAAACAAAATACAGTGATAATTCTACTGAAAGAACTGGGTCTACAGGTCTCACATCTAGCTCTCTAAAGATTAGCTCCCAATTCCACCAATAACAGCAAGAATGCTGCGCAAGGTGGAGACTAGAAAGCTGCCAAACTCTCGAGTGGTTGGCACGATATGAATTTGACCATCAGGGAGCTAGATACGAGTTGAACCAATTTCTTCGGTAGGTGGATTGATCTCATAATCCACTTGGCATACAGGAAGTACGGCGGGCCATGGAAGAGCGTCGTTCTTTGATGCCTCCACTTGATCCCCCGCCCTTATCATAGCGTGAACTCTAGAATATCCTTGAGTAGATGGAGCAATATATCATGAGGGTCTACTTAGTGCTGCTATACTTACCGCCGCTTTCGCTCGTGGTGGATCGGAGGCTAGAATCGGGCCGGTCATTGATACCCATAACCAGTATGGATTCGTGTCCCGCGGAAGGAATTGAGGCTAAGAACTATCTCTTGGATAGTCCACTTATATTCGCCGTTCGTCGCGATTAGGGGTCCCCTGCAGACTCACACAGATCCCACAGAAATTCAAATATTTGTCCGTCAATTCATCTTCGTGATTGTAGAGACTGCTCGTTTGTTGTGCCCGAGCTGTTAGTCCAAATCGTCTAACTATGTGAAAAACATTCTGATTTGGAAGCAGCAGAATCTCATTCTCAAGGCCCTCCATGATCGACAATTAACTGGCTCCATATGGTTTACAAGGAAGCCCTGGTTGTCACGAACGGCGAATGTTGGCAGTATGTTCTAAAGATTGTAGATCGCTCCACAACAAGGGGAAATGTCTCAGGTCAGGTGCCACTCATGCTGCACTCCGCGATCTGATCCTGCCTCTAGATACGGCGAGCATGGTGGCAAACAAGCTGCAGCCCAAGAACGCCAATATTTGTATTCCACACCTGCTATCTTCGACCAATCTACATTATCACGTTATCTACACGGTAAGTGCCCACAAGCTTGCCGTAGGCACATTTGATGGAGTGCGATCGTCGTTCATGTTGCCTTCAAACGGTGTTGGATTTACAATAATTCAACAATACTGACACAAATATTAGCATATCGGTGGGGTAATATGATTGAAAATGGCAGGGCTGGTCGGAACATGTCGATATACAGGCGATATAATGATGCCCCTCATGCCATGAACTCGCAATGAACCATTTACTATGTCCAGGCTCCGAATACGTCGGTGACTGATACCTACCCCCCCTTCGCATTACCCAACTTGCAGTGCATCCCACATTGTGCTTAGTGATTAGGTACTTTGCTAGTCGTCAAGCCCACAATCCCGTTGCACGTCTCGAGCTTTGCGCCTTCCATTCCATATATCGCAAAGACTAGATGTGGAGGCGACACGCCAATTGATAGCAGATGCTTCTTTTGCCGACTTAACCGCGGCTGGGGCATGGTAAATAACTGTTTCGCAAGAAACCATGGCAAATTGTTCTTCCATAGATTTTTGCATGATATAGCATTTTTTTCGCCCTTGATTCATCCACCCATTAGCCGGCTTATGGTAGAGTCTGGTTGGAAGGTACTGACCCATATGACAGTGCAGCCTAACCATCCGGCACTATACTGGTCGCTTTGGATGTATTTGCGCCTGCCCGCCAGGCGCTGTAGATAGCTCTTCTTTCTCGACTTCATCTCATAATCATCAAACCAACATTACCAGTTACATCTGTAATCAACCGTGATTTAAACACAGAGTCTTCATGAGATACAATTCAGGCTCGACGAAGAACAGAAAGAAATCAACAGTGGTCCCTAGAATTGTAGCGTGATCATCTTCAGTGGTCATCGGTTGCATGACGTAGCATATCAAGACTTTCATGCATGTCACGACTTCCCCAAGAATGAGATTGAAAGAACTGGACATGGAGCGGATAATCCAAGATGAGGCGCCTGCGAAAGCACTCTGATCCGAAGGAACTGTCATCCTAGAGAGATGGTGACCACAAATTCCAGCATCGACCACGACGTCACTGAGCCACTTCCACGCAACTGGGTAACATTTCCCCGTTATATACATCACAGGCTTCATTCCGCTATATCCGGTATGCCATGTCAGCAAGTGAACACGAACCCATTAATCACATGCGGTGATATCCATCCTTGAGATCCAAGTGTCTTCTTCTCTGCCAGAACTCGACCCATGTAATAGAGCCGAAGGTATTTTTCGGAGGCGAGCTACAGTATTGTTAATGTTATGTTCTCGAATGATTTTTAGGGGATGGGGCTCATCACATGCGATGAAGATCTCTCATATGTGATTAAAAGGCTTCTTGCAACAATGACACTGATACGCATGGCCTATGGTTTGAGCGTAGCCACATACCAATCCATACCATATGGTATATCGCATGATGAAAAGAGTAATACTTACATGGGCATCCTCAGCTACAACGCGAGCGACACTTCTGACGCTGTCCGTTGCTGCAACGTTGACGCTTACATCGCGTCCATCATCTGAGAGGCGAACCTTTACGCGCATGTTGGCGACTGTCTTGCCTTTCTCTTCACGACGACGCAATATTTGATCTTCCTCATCATCAGAACTATCTTCTCCGGTATCCGCCGAGTCTTCTTCCCGAATCCCACTGTTGTCGTCGCTTTCGACCACGTTGATGGGATCGCTGACCACCCATTCAGGCAAAGGATAGAGATTTCCCAATGCATCGTAGGCACCATTGACTAAGTCCCCGGTTGGGATAGTTATCTCAGCGGCTGTAAGAATCATCTGTGCTGTACTAAGGGAAGAATCGCTGGGAGGATCTTCTTCGTCTCGGAGTTCTTGCCCTTGTCCATCGCCGCCTGTATTATCAACATCATTTTGGATGTGAGACGGTTCTTGAAGGACTTCAAGAGCAGAGCGAATGGCCTGCCATATCTCTGGGCGGTCAGCGGTCCTGGTATCAAAAAAGTCGACGCGCTCTGCCCGAAGCTGGGCATAAGTCCATGTGCGATCACGGGCCACCCAGCGATGTCGACGGAGCGGCTTGTCTATATGCTGGGATAGAGGCTGGCGTGTGCGACGTCGGACACGGGGTGAGTGCTGCGATGATTGTGAGAGCCCCTGCCTGCCAGATGGCAGACGAATAATTGGCGAGCGCGATTGTTGCGCCGTAATACTGAGGTTCGACACACTCTCATCCGTGGCGGATGGATGCTGATGATGTGAATGTGGCTCATTGATAGCGCGTGCCGAGCCTAAGCCCTCACTGGCATCGCCATAAGGCCCCTCCGAGCCGGGCTGGCGGGAAAAACAACAACCCTGTGGACGCCCAAATTTTTTGACAGAGCACAGTCAGCATACATACCAAGCCAGCCAAGGGGCGCAAAGTTTCAAACAGCAAGTAGAAGCGGAACAGAACAGAAAGGAATCTCACGTCACACAGATCTGCCTACTGCGATTTGGTCGCCACCACACGTGATAAAATTGAGACACATACCATGATGTTCCAAAATTCAAAGGCTGTCATGTCAAACCATGCGCAAAACACACCGCGTCCTACTCTGGATCATCATGTTGAGAGTTCGACTACTAGTACGAACTAGCAAATAGTGCTCAGGGCGAGTGGCGACTAAGCATCCAGCACCCTCTCTGCTGGTGGAAAACCACACTATGTTCTGAAGTATCAAGTTTTTGATGCGACTGAGATTGCTTAGCATGAATTGAACTCTTCCGCAACGAAACCGTGGCGTGTCCGATCACGTTGTACTCGCGAATAGCAAACAGAGCAAACTAGCTTAATGGGTGAAAATAGCAGCAACACCCGTCACGCCGAAGTATAGAGTAAGGCCCAAAATGCTTTAAGCTGGCACCAATCGTGACGACATCATGAGAGGTTGGTTGGAACCACGCGATGCGCGCGCAGAATGCGAAGATGCGGCTCCTTAGCACGAGCGGTCAGGTATTACTGGTGGAGGGTTCGGTATGGTGGGGACATCGTCCGGCGGCAACTGTGGGCCAGGTACGGAAGAGCGGAAGCCGCCTTCCCCCGCCTTATCTAGGTGGCGTGAGACGCTACCTCTATGTGGGATGGATGTACTGTAGGGATGTTAACCCGGGCATGTTTTGGAGTTGTATACTGTAAGTTACGGAATTCTATAAAATATGCCCTCAGAGGTTTTCGGGACGGGGCTGGACAGAAGCCCGACATCTACACGGAATAAGATCTACCAGAGTGGTGTCCACACATGATATCACGCCATCTACTGTAGAATGTGGCAAGACGGCAACACTCCATAATTGTCCGGATACGGTAGGAGTTTGTCTCACGTGGCCACAGCGGACGGAAATTTTCCAAAACCTGAATCAACATAGGCGAGTCCCAGTAGCCGTAATTTTTGCCCTTTTCCCGCCCTCAACTCCAGAGAGTCCATCATCGTGATCATTACCATGTAGTGTCGCCCACATACGTTGAGCGAGCTCTCAGTTGCCTGCCAAGTATTCATACCGTCAAGAAAGCATACATTACTCCGCACTCCTCTACATCCAATCAAATCATGGTTTTCGAAGAACTCAATCGCTCCATGAACTTTGGCTCGCCTGGGTGTGTCGTGATGTTCCAGGCTCTGAGCCATAGTCACAAAGAGACGACAACTTGAAAATCTTAGAGCATCCAGAATGTGTTCTACCACAGAAAACCGGAAGTCTGCCTTTCCTCATGCTAAGACCTCTGGTCTGTGTCGGCGATATTTCTGAATTGAGTGGCTGGTGATTAGATAGGAATACAAGGCTAGTTTCTCTATCTCTCACATCAATACTACTCACGTGGGTTTTAATTTTATTTATTCCATCCTCCGTAACGACGTTGAACATAGTATTGGTATGGTGATTGAAACACACTTGCGTGGGTTCTAACTTCGACATTTTTCCACATGCACGATCCTGTATCTATGTCCTCGTCATGTCACGATGGGGATGGGCTCTTGCATCGGGACTTCACGGTGAAAGACATCGGGATTTAAGCGAGAATCCTTGCGAGCGGTTCCACAATTCATCGTGCCGCGTGCTTGCTGCAATGATGCTGAAGGACTCAGAGATTGCAGCCATGATTCCTGTCCAATTCCTTCTCGGTTCATATGATAGTAGCGGTAATTACTTGTCACATTCGCAGCTCTGAATAATATTGCTTGGCACTGCAGGAAACACTTCTTACCGGGTCTGGAGATACGATTCGAAATTTATAAACACATTCGACAGTTCAAGCAAACCAGACCTATTAGCTCTAGCCGAGTTTCCTCCGGAGGCTTGCAAACCCCTCTTCCTTACGCCGCTGGGAGACGCTTCAAGGGCTCAGCTTTCGCTGCGTCTTAGTCGATCCTTGGAACAATGGCCCGAAGAAAGTCCCGAGGCAAGCGGGTTTGCGCGCTCAAATGCCCGATTTCGACGCTAAAATTTTGTTAAGCGACCACTGCCATTACGAAAGATCATTTATAGGCTTGTTTCAAGTTACTTAAATTTTAACATAGTTATTTGAGTTTTATCTAATTTGAATGAATACGCCATGGCTAGGTCGAAATAAAAAACTCACGATTAGGAACATCCGCTCTGCTAAAATTCTGTGCCAGGATTTTTGAAGGCCTGAGCTCATTGTGTTCATGTTCAACTAATTCGGGATTAGTGACGTGCATAACTTGTGGTAATGGTGGTGGCTGCTTAAAAAATTTCGAGCGTTGAGACCGGGCATTCAGATGGAGAAAACCACTCTACTCCACAACATTCCCTCATTTACTGATAGGTATGGAAAAGCTCTAACATTCTCTATTAGAGATCTTCCTACAAAATCATCAAAAGCTGTCCTTAGTCACCCTACAGGACATGTGAATCATGTTGAATTTTCTGGTATGTTTTTCAAGTAAGCCAAAACCGCTTACAGCGAAACCCCGGAATCTCGGGTTGTGTCCTAAGACACAAGGCAGCATCTTCTTTTTTCAGAACATAGCAGAATACGAGAGGGACGATATTGCAGAAAGTTCGGTGTGAATGTTGCTAAACTGGGTAACTTGTAGAAATACAATGCTGGCACGGAATTTCTATAGACTATCAGTGCTGCAAATTCCCTATTGATAAGGTTCAACGAAACAGAAAAGGCCAATTGCGACGTCACATTCAAATTGGCTGTAAAAGAGAAGCGGCTCATAATCATGTGGTAATTCTTTCCAACTCTACTCGTGTAGGTTGCCCATCTATGAAGCGTGATTAGACGGCGTGTATTGGTTCTGTCTAAATCTCACTGTCTGATCAAAACACGTGAGCCTTATCCAGAGACTCATCCCTTCTCCTATCTGCTATGCGTTGCGTATATCTCAAGGGGACAAAAGCTCATGTACTCATCCTCTCTAACAGTGAGCCAATGCCTGTCCAAAACAACTTATAAAGAGCCA
>JAOYMO020445082.1:0-19090 GCA_025802455.2 Iodosphaeria phyllophila | reverse complement strand
GCCTAAAAGGGGGAAGTATGGGCGGTTAGGTTAATCAGGGCAAGTCTTTCCAATGTCTAGCGTGGGTGGTGAAGTTGACCTGGGCGGGGACTGCAATGACTATTTGCAACTAGAGCAGATATTAACAGTTATAATGATTATGAAGGGCAGAAGCACTGTTCGTATTGTACCGCGGTGGAATATAATGAGTGATTAGGAAATGGGTGATCATGTACGATTCGGTTGTTTGTTTGATGAATTGAGGTGTTCGTACCTCAAACTTTGTGCTTCGATGTTTCATGCCTCAGTCGGCTCATGCTTGAACTTAGATCCTTTCAGTCCACATAAATATAAATATTTTTGACAGAATAAATACCAACACTGAACATGTCCATATCGACAGCTCTTCAACCATGTAACATGTCACGTATCTACCATATATCAAATAAATTATGTAAACGATGAGAAATATCGAACTGATTATGCAACTTAGAGATTCAACCATCAACTTTTGCGATGCATAGCGAACCTTGTTCATGACTATGATCCGGAGTCGGGAGCATTTGGTGACCAGAGAGATCAACGGTATCGTCGAGAAGGTAGGACACGTTCGCCTCGGCGTGCCTACTATATGCGAACGTTTCTGCAGCAATAAGACTGACATCGTAAGCTTTACGGAGAAGCTTATTGAAGCAGACCTGAACAATGGATGAGCTGACTTCTGTACTGGTAATTGGAAATGAACTTATCGTCAGCGAGCGCTTTCAAGTATCCCGTTGCGAACGGAAATCATCCGATTAACGGCACATACGAGCCAAGAAGCCGTCTTTGTCGGACAAATCAGATGCAAAATCGGGCGAGGGCTTCCATGGCATCCTGCAATAACCTAACGCTAGCTATCATCTTACGATCATGTTAAGCTCTAGAGCTACCTCCTACTCAACAACCCTCCAAAGAAACCAATCACTAATCATCGGACAGCCCAGAGCATACCAGTGTAAGTACCTTCATTTGTTTGACAGCAAATACCCATCAGGCAGATGGAGGTATCTCTTAGGAATATTCATAGATTTGGTCAGGACAGACATGTCCTGTTCATGCTTCTTGGGTCCCCTGAACTGGGTATTCTGTCAACAGAGGCGAGAGATAGAAGCGCGCAGAGAACGTGTGTATGTCTATCAGAAGGTGCCTTGGAAGCGATGAACTGGGCGCCATGATCGGATAGATAGATTAGGCTGAAGTCTACTTTATTCTCTTCCCGCTTACTAGACACATGGGTGAACCTGCGTGACATGGCCTTCTCTTCTAGACACGAAATGTTTCCACTCGACAACAAGCCCAAGCTTCCATTCAGCTTACCAGGATGTTCAAGGCGAGTTTCATTGATAGTGAAAGACCAACCAACAGGCAGAACAGTCGTTCTACAAAATAAGAAGGGTTTGATTACTTGGTCAAATTGACAAAATTGAACCTCTCACCGACGTGACAGTAAAAACCGGGCAACTGACAAGAGAATTGTCACATTCACCAGCACCGCAGCAGAAGGTAGCGTCCCCCCTGCCTCCCCGGCCATGACTCGAAACTCTTTGGCTGAGCAGAATGATCCATTTGGGCGCTATCACCTCCCAGTCTATGCAACAACTTCTGCAAGGAGATTCTGCAGTTCTTCAACAAGCGAGTAGTTCCTCACCAAGCGAAATGCAGGTTCTGCGCTGGCCATTGCCTGATTTGTTCAAGCCGTCTTGCCACAACGCGCATCCAACAATATTATGCTTCATGCCACTCTATTGTGTAATCATCTTCAAGTACTTAACGTAGTTTTCCTATCTTGCCCGTATTTACAGGAACCTGAGAATCCCATCCAGACTGCCAGATCCACCGCTAAACATATTGTACACGAAACCAAATCTGTGTGGCGGACTAACAGACGGGCGGGTGGGCCCGTTTATGCATGTCTCACTTCATTTACTGTGGCCTGTGCGCGCCAACAGATATCCCTGAACACTTCTGACTTCTTCCCGCTTTTGACGTCATAATATGTGGCTAGCAGCACTGGCAGTGAAAGGGATCGTCAATTCATGGAGGTCCGAGGAGGGGTCCTTGGGGCCTCAATGGCTGTGTATACCGGTACCGGATAGCCCAAGCTGCCGTTCTTTTTCCTATGTTGTGCTCAAGCGCAAGAATCAGATTCCCAGGGTCTACGGTAAATCCGCTTTGCAAAGATTGGCATGGGAAACTGGGATCGATAAGTTTCAAGAGCGCATTCCTCTGCAGTGTGCAACCGCGTCAGAGTTGAGATATGACTGCTGGTAGTTGGAGGCAATGCACAGTCGCCACATGATACCCTGAGATAGAGAATTTCGTGAGTCAAGTTACACTTTATTTCCGGCTTTCGACTCTCTGGGTTGACAATCCCCTCCTTTTCTCCTTCAGTCTCCGAGCATTGAATGAATGCAAGGTCCAGCACACGCAGAAAACCGTGTCAGCTCCCAATGCCATACCAGTAATTGTCGATCACCTCTTGATTGTCGATCACCTCTTGCGCGGCGCGAGTCAAGCAGACAAGAAATACACACCGGCCTTTCAGGTTGCTGCCAACCGGCCAGACGAGCCACAACGTATCTACACCCATTCGGGCGGACAAATGCCCAAGCGGGACCCCTCGTAAATGGGTTCGGATTATCTACAAGGCCCCGTAGATAACTGCCCAATCAATTTACGTTACAAATGGCTTTGAGGGGTCTTCTACATGGGTGATTACCCACGGAAAGCCATAGATAATCCGAACCCGCTTGCAAGGGGTCCTACTTGGGCATTTGTCCGCCCGCCATTGTTGCGTTCACCAAGGAGATCAGCAAGCCGGCTTTGCGCCCAACGTGTTTACGGGAGGGGAAGATATCGATGCTGACAAAGAACGCCAGACACCTTTTCACATGCTTCTTTCTTGTGACTCGAAAATCATTGTCTGTTTCAGCCTGATAGATCTCCGTTCTTCTGAAGTCTATCAATCTTTTTGGAAGGGGATGGAGATGCTATCACAAGGAAACGGGTCGCAATCTAATAACGTGTCGAAGTTGGATTTTTTTGTACGCTGTCAAGAATGGGATCCAGGGATCTTCTCCATATCTGCAAAAACTCATGATGGCGAAGGCAGTGTGGCAACTTGTGATCTGATGTCACATATCTCCCGGCCCTCAACACAAACTTGGGGGGATTCCCGTAGCTGATGTGTTTGTTACAATGTGCTTTAAGGCAAGGTCTCCACACCACTATTCTCATTAACCTAGCCAATTCATCTGCACTTATTAAGTACATGCTAGTTCATTACATGAGAGCTCCGAGATAGATACCGGTATGTTTGCTGAACAGGCTTAGGGAGTCAGTCACTAAGAAATAGGCTCTTTCTCCTTAAAGTTATTTGCCAAGTTAGTTGGTTACATTGGGGCAATTCTTGGCCAATCCATCGTGTCTACTGAAGCATTTGTGGAAGAATCAACTCCTGGAACCAACGAACAGCTTCGGTAGAATAATCCTGGAACTTCGAACTGCTGTTCCCTTATACGGTTCCAATTCCGCGAGGTGTGATACGGTAGCGGTTATAGTGTTGGTACTGTACAGCATTTGCCAAACTGTGAATACACGCCCAGTTCGAAACCCGGAATTCAGGAGCGCATTCACAGTTCCAACTGAGTGCTTCAAATGCACGGGCATGAGATCTGCGAAATTCTCGAATGTGAACGGTCTGCTGTACAGGAGTGAAGACCGCACTGGTTCTGCGCCCGCATATCCATTTCTTTGTCAAGTTATCCCCTTACACAGTACTTTGTACTGCATAACTGCAGAATTCGCTTGCTGGGGAGTCATTAGTAGCGGATCCAAGCTTTTGTACTAGATAAGGGTGGGTGGTTAAGAAGTCCTTCTCACTATGGAGGTAGTACACACCCAGTGGACACGGGACCTGTGGCAATTGGAAGCCTTCAATATGAGGCTTCTGAGAATACTTTCAATGGGTCTATTGTGACTGCCCGTCTCTATCTGTCTTCCATCTGTATAATGGGACATCTAGATTCGGCCGTGAGTTTCTGGATGGAGGGTTTTGCAGTTGTGGGCAAAAGCGGTCTAGACCAGCAGAATTACATTTCTGTCGAGAAACACACGGGCGATAGGTTCAACACTATTGACCTACTTTACGTCGCCACTTTGCATAGAGCAGTGCGGCTTGCACGTTCAATCAAATCAATTGATGGGTTCGTTGCCTACGTGAGGACAGCCTAAGCAAACCTTCACTGTGCTTCGGGTTGAAGAGCAGATACTTTGTGCTCTGCACAGATAAAGTAACTTAGTGTCTACGTAATCAGGAATCACCATCAATGTCAACGCCACTCACCAATCGGCTGTTGCGCTGCGGATCCCTGCTGCTCCCCGTAGGATTGAAGTACAAGATGAACGGTCCTGGACTTCTGACCCCACAGATATCACCAATGAGTGCTTGTCAAACCCAGAGCGGGCGAATTCTGCGGTCAATGGGATGAAGGAGGGAATGACTAGACCCTGAAGAGTTCCCTCACGTTGCTTGAGCAGAAAATGCTGAACTCGCATGTACAGTAGAAATTATTGCGCCGGATACTTTGGAAGAATACCATCCCGTACGCTTAGTTACTTAAGAAGTACCGTTTTGTGTGGACACCACTCTCTAGTTTGTGTGGATGGACTAGTTGGGCGAGTAATGGATGGATAAAGTCGAAGTTCACTGCGGACCAGACAGTACGGGAAGCGATCCTCTCATAATGTGACAAATGAGCAGAGCGAACACGCCGCTGCTTAGCGATCTCTTTCCATGTTTAGCAGCCGCTTATCAACGACGATGATCCCGGATCCGGATCCAGGCCGACTGAAGACGTGCCTGCTTAAGAGCTGCCCTGTATGTGCGGTGTCATTCAAGTCGCGGCGGTGTGTGGAAATACACGGTGGTACTCATTTTCCATTCAAATTCGAAGGAACTATCGCCTCTTTTTTTATCCAAAATCCATGTTGCTTCAGCGTCGATATCGCGTTGTTGCTAACATACCATCAAGGCCCACACTCCTTGTTTCATCGCCTTGCCTATCCGGAAAGAGCCGTTCTCTCCTCAGCAACACACACAGACCACTTGCGGAACAATAGCCAACATCGCGGAGTTACGACGCTTATGCAGCACTCGTTGATTGCTTCATGCTGGCGCAACAATCTGCAGCAGAGTCGCGATCTTCCTCAGTTGAAAAATAGGCTACTTGGGAAGATTGTATGGATATTTGAATCCCTTAATCTTCCGCTTTTACCAACTGGTTTTCATGGAACGATCTTGATTTCGTTCTGAGAACTGCGTCAAGATTCGTCGGTCCACCGTGGATCTCGAGCTCAGAGGTGGATCTGGGCCCAGTTTCATCGCGAAACATTACGACGACATTCAATCTAGACCTTGTCGGAGTGTGTTTGAATTGCGACAGCCCATGAGCGCTTGCATTCTTCTTTCTGCTGAGTATCAATTCATTTCCGAGTTCAATTTAACCTATGGGATACAACGTCGACTCGGTTTTCCTCCATCCGCCTTTACAACACATCTATGCAATCTTCGTGGCGTAGTCGCCCCTGCACTATTCAAAACAAGCTTCTTTGAACGGGAGAAACCCGCGCCTTGGTTGTCACAATGGCAAGCTTCGGGCGCTCATTCAAGCCCTCTTCATATCTATCACCCATTACACGACGGCCTGGCATGTCGGGTAGATCACTATCGAACTCCTCGGACCACTCCATCGCATCTTCATCAGGCGAACAGAGCTCCGATGATATTGTATGCTCTGCCCAAGCCTCGCCGACTTTAGCATCAAGAAGCAGCCCTCAACAGCACGGGTTTTCTTCCCGAGCAAGCAACAGGTATTTGAGGGTTCCAGGTACGAAACTATTCAATTATGTCCTCGTTTTTTTGTTACCTTCAACTCCATTGTTAGCTGTGTCGTTTCTTGTTGTTACTAGTGCAACGGCAAGCGAGCTCGGGTTAAGTTGCCCCAGAACGGTCAAAGCCCGGATTGGCCGGTCTTAACACCCGATGGCACGAGCCGGTGCGGGCATGCTACCCTCCCCTCTCTTCCGGCAGTCCAGCGGTGGCTGCGTCGCGGCGGAGGCTGTTCGCCGTTATGCCAAGACACTCTACTTCCGACAAGCAAGCGGAGCAAAGCCTCGCGGAAACGGCCAACGCCTGCCGCGTTGAAATTGACGGGACTATCTTTTACTCGAAGCAAGCCTTGGCACTCGTGTTTCTATTATTCTTTGAATAGGTCACTGCAATTTATTAAGGTTTCTATGTCTATTTGGACGTTCTATTTTGTCAGGCCATCATGATTCACTTGCCTTGGGACTCAGCTATTTTGAGTACGGTAGTTTCGACTCCATGCGGCGATCTTTAAGGCGTTGGAATCTAATAAGGGTCCGTCTGTGCCTTCCCATTGTCCCGGCGCTAGGGGTTTCGAAATACCGCTTTTTCTTATGGACCACCTTGACGTAGCAATTTGCTCACATTAACGTGATTGTTTGTTCATTTTAAAGGGATTATCAGTAAGGGATACCCGAAATTGCAGCCGTTTGACGTTGTTCGAATTGTTCTACTTGCTGTCTTTCGTCTCATTCTTCTTTATTTGTTCTTCTTCTATTCCACAGCTGGGTCTCATTCTACCGTCATAATTTTCATTTTATACTCCGCGGCTGCATAATGTCATCGTGACCATGCCAAATCGACTTGATAATACTAGCTTTTTCAAGGTGTCAGCCGACAATACCGCTAACTTTCGTGTTCCGTCAGAATCGCCACTGTCACCTCGTGCACGACCCATGGCCATCGAACTTCCCATGGCTAGGAAAGCTGGTGGCTCAACAGTGTGTACACCGTTATCTGCCAGAGGAGAACTACCGGGGGGATACTTTCCGTTTCACGAAGACCAAGACCGGGTGTACCGGGGGCATCCATTCCATTTTGATTCCAACGAGGCCCGCCAGCAATCCATCCACAGAGCAAAAGCTTTGCAAACCAACTCTCCAGATCACAGACTTGCATCTGCACCATCCGCACCACCTGCACCGACACCAGGCTTGAGCGCGGTATCATTTCCATTGCTAAACGAACCCGTCTCAATGCCTATTGAAATGCCCGATCACGCGAAAACTTCTTCGAGGCCAGGCACTTCGTCATCTAGTTCCCATAGTTACACCACAAGCACGCCTGTGTCGTCATATACCCCAAGCGGCGTACATGGTCATCCTCTACCACTGGGAAAATACTACCCAACAAACTACGAAAATCGAAAGGCCGCAAAACGTCAACGCCAGATGCCAGAGCGAGAGCAAGAGCAAGAGCATCAGGGGCCAGTGATACCCCTGAGCACGGGCATATGTACTTCAGTCAAATCCTCCAATTCCCAGGCCTCTCCTCGGCACGATTCATCAGCACATTCCAGAAATGAATCAGATGTCAGACGACGACTTCAACAGTATCAACGAGATATGATTGCACAAGCAAGCTTGGCCTTGAAAGGCGGAAACATTAATGCTGCCGCCTTCAACGCCATTTCCCTTCGGAATATTGGGTTTACCGACGCATCCAACCCCATAAAGCCCAGACTCGAGCCCTTAGGAAGCCCTGGTCCAGTCACTCCCATGGATTTGGAGGGCAACGACGCCGGATACCTTGGAGTTCATGCCCGCGCCGAGGAAGAAATTGCTCGAGTCCTTCGTATCGAGGAGGAGCGATTACGGCGGGAAGGCAGCAGCCCTCCAGCGCTAGAGTCCTGCTAACTCAGTCTCTGTCTCCTCGGCCTGATATAACAGTCGGCGTACAACACGACAGCGGAAAACGGTGTTCGGGAGCGGCACCGACTGTTTTGGCGTGTACTACGTAACATAAGCACGGTTGGGCAAGGCTATTGCCCTTGTCATTCGCCGCCTCGTGCATGGTTGCTGCATAATTGTCCGCGGCCTTACAAGCCACATCCCTGCACTCCACCGTCCGGACACACCGCTCCACCGAGTTCCTGGGACCTCGCTTTTGGACCCTGAGAGAGTTTTCTGTTGGCACAGGCAATTTGCCAATCGGCCTCCTCCTCATCCATACCTTCCGCATAAAGAGATCTGAAACAAATCAATGATCTCTTTGCCACCCTTTCCCATCGACATTCTTATTTGAGACAGCGCGGAGATTTTGGTCGTGCTCCGCCGTTGCGGGCGGCACAACGTTTGCGAAACTTGCGAATCGTCTTTGATTTTGCATCTTGTGGGTTTGGAGCGGATTGTAAGAACTGAGCAGCAGGTGCGGATACTCGCCCCAAACTAATCGCAGCTCCAACCTTCGAAAGCTGTGGATCTGCCCACGGGCGAACGGGTCATGGTGGCGTTAGCGTTATGCACGATGCCATCATTTGCCCTTCCATTTCCCCCCTATGATACCCCCTTCGTCCATGTCCAGGCCGGTTTCCATGGGGGAGGATCGCCGTGGACTGGGTTTGGCGCCGTCTTCCCCCATCTGATTGAAGATGGTGGCCATTCCATTTACATGCATAAAGTTGGAAGAGGGGTTTTTATATTTTATGAGTCTTGATAGATTGGATGGGGTTGCGATGGCAAGTCCGCGGCTATGATATGAGCCAGCGAGATGAATGGGTGATACGGTGATGATGAAGCTATCCTGTGTTATCATAGACCAGTGATGGGCTTCAAAAAAGGGTAGATAGATCGTGCATAGGTACAGGTAGAAGAGCATGGAGTTATGAGGGATGGTTGGGTTAATACCGGTTCTGGGAACATGGATTATACATTTATGTGTTTGCCGCTATTCTTTGTGTTACGCAGGCTTCAGCAACAAAGCATGTGGTATAATTGTGACGAGCCTGGATACTGACGGTATTCTGTAATTGCTTGGGCGCTGGCGTGCGTCTTGGCAGTAGTACCCTCCGTTTCTCCGAAAGTCTATCTGGGAACCATGCTGCTCAAAGGTGCATCGCTTTAGATAGACTTTCGGAGGACTGACCAGACTGTTACAAGTTTGACGGGACTTAGTTTCCATAGAGGCGAGCCCCAAGACTAAGATATTGTGTCGGGGCCCTTCCGCGAAAATTCGATCAAAGTCAGAAACGTCTTACAAGGGCCTCCTTTGGCGTGTTTTTCTGTTCCGTCCACTCAACGTAGGTGTTTGCCGTGTTGCTAGGCGTATGATGTGCCTTTGAACTCTACGTGTGCCCCCCTCTCCCCTATCCTCGGGAGATGAGGGAAGGTTGCTAATGAATGATGAATGGTTGATTTGCAGCACAGGACCAAATACTAATATAATACGAGGTATTCGTGGATAGGTTAAAGTATGCTTGCTCATTATGTCCCCCATTGTAGGTAGTGAACAGCAACAGCCACCATATTATCTTTTCCGGTTTGACAGAGAACCGGCAAGACCAGTCTCATCAGTCCATCGTGTATATATATCGCCCCCAACCCCAGCCCCGTGCCTACCGATCCCCCAAATGCCCACTTACGTACCACAGAAATCCCCACCAACCCCAGCGCTGGGTGCATCTGGGCGCAAAATCGCAAAACACAACCTGAAAACCCCCTCTTTCCCTCTTTCCTTCCATCACTGTCCTACGCAGCCCTACAATAATTCGCAGGAAAACTGCCTCTCCGATCTCCCAGCTCGCCCTCCCACCAATCCTGATCCGTCTTGGTGCGCCTCACAACGCGGATCCGGTCGCCCTCTTCAAAGGACAGGTCGCCCGCTCCCTGGCCGCAGAACGTGTACAGCGCGACGACGTAGTCTTGCGGCGGGGGTCTGGCGGAGTTGATGCGCTTGGGTGGGGGCGGGGGCGGGGGCTTTTTCTTTACGGCTGCGGCGGCGGCGTTGCTGGACATGGAGGTGGTGCTATTATTGGCGTGATACATGGAAGTGACGCTCGATGCGGTGTTGGAAGTAGTCAAGTCGGGGCGTGGATTGGTCGGGGCGGCAGGGCCGCCTGGGTTCTCGGTTCTGGAGCGTAGAGCACCCGGGGAGGGAGTGCGGGAGGTGGACGCGGAAGGTGCGTAGCCTGATGCGGTGGTGAATTCGGTTGGGACGCCGAGATTGTTGGCAAAGGCCGGGCGGGCTGGGGGTACGGAGGGAGTAGATGGTTTAGGACTGCAAGCGGGAGAGATGGATTGCATAGAGGGGATACGTTTGGGACGGGGCGGGTTGGCGCCTGCGCTATCGGCTGGGGGATCGTCCTGAGAGAAGTGGCCGGCAGGCATGCGGGCGGCTTTGCCCGTAGCTACGCAGCTGAAGGATTCGAATTGTTTTCTGATTGGGCTCCAGGCAGCAGACCATTCGGAGATGACATCGTCCATAGGAGGAGGTGGAGAGGGGAAATGGTTTTCTTCGCAGTAGTTGTGCAGACTGGTGTAGTAAAGTCCAAGCATGCGATTTTGGATTAGGACTATGGCGTTAATTGTGGGTGGGATTATACTGAATACCGCCTCGACTAGAGGTGGGAGAGTCTCGCGGAGATGGCTATCGGCAATTTGAAATTCCTGCCTCTGGGTTAGTATATTATCGAGGTTAAAAATTGGTCTTGGGGTTGTAACAAAAAAGCCATACATCAGCACATTTGGACACCTCTGCCTCCGCCTTGGCAAGATTGGCATCTTCCTTCGGTGTGCGTCCCGGTTTCCGCTGCAACTTGGCAACCTTCTCCTGCGCTTTCTCGTAGTCCAACCTCTTGTTCTCCCGTTTCTTCATGGTCTTCCTGATGGGCGCGATGCATTCTCGCGCCTCTGTCGTCGGCTTGATGATGCGCGCATCTATCAGCTCCACCTCCTCCCATAACTCGTCCCGAAGCTCGCCATAAACCTCCTTGATACGGAAGGTCCGGTGCAGCTGCAACTCTGGAGTGGGTGCTGTCACACGGCGGCTAAGATCACCTGTGGAAGCCGAACCCTCGATCGGGTCGTATAGCCCTTCGTATTCTGTCACAATTCCGAGCTGGCTGTTCATGAGATTGATCCATGATTCGCGCCATGATTTGGTTTGGTCGATGAGCTGTATCCGCTTGTCAGTCCGATGCGCCTTAAACTTGCTTTTGCGAGAGGAGGGGGGAGGCTCAGAAGGAGGGAGGAGTGGGCACAAACCTTAGCAATGACCCTATCCGCATCCTCATAATCGCTCAGCAGCACGGAAACCTTGGCGTTGTCTCCAGGATTCTTGTTCAAAACCTTTCGAAACTGTCTCGACATGGAATTCATGGTGGCGGTGGCGGGCAAACGAGCGTGGGGATAAAAAGTGTGACCGCACACACGTCACCTTTTGGGGGGGAGGGGCGATGGATGGGCTGGCAAAGCGGCTACCGGTATGATGATAGAGCTGAAGTGCTTGTCAAAGCTCAATGAGCACCTAAGTTGCGGGCTGCGGGCTGAGTGAGGAGCGTAGGTTAGGGGCTTTGAACTGAAGCGATAGTAAAACAACACGTCGTGACTTGAACCTCAAAGCAATTTTACCTAGGTTCGCTAGGTGGTCGAATCCTCAACCCTTGGAAGAATACATTTTGGGCAATCATATCAACAAATACTGGGGAGCTACCACAGTAGTTGGCCTAACCCCCTGTTTGAGGGGTGGAGCTTTGCGCCTCTGTGGTGCAGAATGTCCAGTCCTGTATTTTCGTTAGTGTCACGTGCGACTGCAGCCATCAGAAACGTTGTGATTCAAAGACCGTAAACTACGTGAACAGGCATCTTGCCTAAGTACTGTGTAAGTGGGACCCACTAAGATGCCGCGTCTACCACTCATCTACGAAGGTAGCGGTCAAAAGTAAAGGTCTAAAGGAACTTCCGGCAGCACAGTGTGTATCGAAATTTGGCGATATCCACACAGTGAGGCTGGTTTTTGAGCCCCGCTTAACACTTGGTTGAATATTGAGAACAAGCATCTAGAATACCTGATAAACTCAAGAAGATATACTTCCTCTTGGGCATCATCATCATCATCAATATTATCAGATCTGAACTATGCTTCCACCACTATCCTCTAAGTCTTTCTCGGCATCTTGTTCATCAACTCATAGAGCCTCTTAGCTTGTTCTCTTGTCATGGAGCGAGTAATTTGTTATGACTGTTTGTGAGCAACCAAACTAGCCCAAATAGCACCACTGAATAAGGATCAAAACCGAGGAAACTTTGCAAATGCCGTATCTGGTGCAATGCCTAATGGCCGTTGGTCGTGCTCTAGTTCTGGTCGCATCACGTGACATGCGATCACGCCTTCATGCCGGATCAATCCCTACAGCACGGTACTGTCAGATTTGGGCACCTTACTATCTTCACTGTACTCGGAAGTATCTTTCGATCCTAACTTTTGAGCGCTACCTTCGTACCATTGCTGCCTATCGTCATTCATAGCGCGATGAGTTACTCATGCCTGCCTATCATCTCACCACATGCACAGGGCCAGTGCTCGTATCTATCGCGATCCCACCAAATGCGGATCTCATAGTCCCCCCCTCAACGCCGCCATCATGGCAAAAGTCATGACAACAACAACAACAACAGCAACATCGCCCGCCAAATCCTCCGCCACCGTCCTCGAATTCATCTGCCTCTTCACCCACGACCTTCGCCGCAAGCAGAAGCGCTGGCAAGATGGCCGCCTCAAATATCACCTCTTCAACAAGCGTATCATGGTGTACGACGACCGAGGCAACTCCATGGGCGACACCTACTGGCGCGAAGACTACGAGTTCGGCGAGGGCGAGGAGGTGCAGCTGGAAAGGGGAGGAGTCATTGTGCAGGCTTCCGAGTGTGTGGGCAGGCAGGACCAGGACCTCTCGGAACTCATTGATAAGAGGGCCCAGGAGAGGTTGCAGAGACAAACTGCTGCTGCAGATACTCACCAGGCCAGGCCGCGGCTGGGGCCTGCGGGGCCAGTGAGACCGCTTTTGCAGACGATTGGGAGGCCCCAGGCAGGAGCCCATGGGAGGGCGAAATTGCCTACGGAGTCCCCTTTCGAGGAACGCCAGCGCTTGGGTGCTTTGCAGAATGGCGCAGATGGGGGTGGCGATACGCACGATACGCCTAGCCGTCCTGCTAAGAGACGGAGGAGAGATCCTTCGCCGCCTAGCAAGAATGGCTACGCTCAGAATCTGTTTGGGGCTACGCTGACCCTTTCGGCTACACCGGTGGTGGCTACGCCTGTTCGCCGGCAACCTGCGAAGGCGGATCATGTACAGCCCGATGCCGAAGACAGCTCCTTACCAGCAAGGCCTAGGGCTGTGGAAAGAACTCCTCGCTTGCCTCAAAGGTCGTCATCGCCTCCTCGGGATCACGAGCCTTTGATGGAGAAACCCAGAAGTGCGAATACGGCTCTACCCAGAGACAGCAGGCTTAAGGTCAACAACAGACGTCTTCTACAGCATGTTCAACCTTCGCGTGAAGTTCCCAGAACGGTGGCACGCGAAATAGCGCAGAACGCTCTTGGTGAAGAAGACGATGGTGCAGAGCTTGACATTGTCAGATCAGTCCACCGACAGACCTCACAATCTCCCCGTAGCCATGCGCCTTTAACAGAGAAAACTAGCAACGCAAACAAGACCCCACCAGGAGATGCCAGGCTCAAAGTTAATAGGCGCTTACTCCAGCATATCCAGCCCTCGCGAGATATCCCCAGAGCACCGACTCACAAAGCACGACAAGATGTTATCAGCGAAGACAACGATATAGAGCTTGAACCTGGTTCCGAGCCAGTCAAGTCAAGGCCAAAGGCCCCGAAGTCCCGTCCGCGGCATGAACGACCCCCTTTGGCAGCATCAAAACGAAAAGCTTCCGAGGAAGACCTGCAGACTGTTGATGTTACTAAGAAAAGGCGACCACCAGAGAAGAAAAATTATCACAAAACGGACGCTGACTCACGGCCTGACCCCATTGGAAAGAAGCAAAAAGGCAATGCTCAAGACGCCAATGTTTCGATAGACTTGGTTAGCGATGATGAATCCCAAAAACAGGCTAAACAACCCAAAAGAACCAAGTCATCCGCATTACGGGCACTTCGTGAAGAGCGTAGGTTGGCCAAAGACTCAAAGACTGTGGCTGCTACATCAGATCACGTACCTCACCGCGTCTCTGCGCCTCGTTCCAAACTCGGTAAAGCTAAAGATTCGAGAAACCCCGATATTTCCAGGGACGACGTGGGTTGGGAAAACGAGCCTCACATCGAATTTCGGGTCAAGATGAGAAAGAAGAGAGGTCTCCTGATGCTCTCGGATAGGCATCAAGGGAAACATTCACATGATCCATTGCCCACCTCAGCAAGGAGCCCACACGGCAAGGTTGATGCGCATTCAGACCCAAATCCTTTGCCAGACCATTGTGTCAACTCTGTCAATAACCGGAGATCGCCGACACGGGAACGACGGGGCCATGTGTCGGCGACGCATCTACGTTGCGATACGTCTACGATTCACGATGCTTCCGCAGCCGCGGCTTCTGAAGTCGCATATCAGGAAGCGCCACAACTCGGCTCAGGAGAATCGCATCGGTCAGACACGGGAGAGGAGGGTGCAGACTCTTCATCGGATAAGCCCGGTGATCGCCGACCACCGGCACGACGTCTACGTGGCAACGCTTCAGCCGCGACTCTTCATAATGGTGTTTCCCGCGTAGCCAGTTCGGAGGCTGTGCTCTCGGGCCCCGACAACAGTGCCATTGTGCTTTCTGACCACGAATATCCGCGTATTGGGGAAAATCAGCAAGAAGTGCCCTTGCAACCAGCACCTATAATAAAGAAACAACATGCTGGTCCTCTGCGTCTTGCAAAACTGCCTAGAACAAGTGTCAAAAGCAAGGAAATTCTGGGCGAGATCTCCTTCAATGACGAAAGCCTTGGGTTGAGTAATTTTTGCATGGAAGCAACGCATGGAGCCCAATCGGTGGAGGGGCTCTCAGCTCGCTACCGACATGATGTATGCGGCTCTCCATTAGCCAATCCCACACCCTACGCGCCCGTTGTCGTCGAATCACGGACAGCGAAATTGGCGGGGAAGAACGCGGGGAATCAACCCGCATTTCATCATACCCATAGGGCTGCGCTAGACTTTTCGCACGGCAGCAGAGCCCAGCGCTCTGTGTCTCCTGCAGTTGACAATCGCCCAACTACGCCGCCACGACGGCTCAAGTCCAGTGCCAGCGCGGCAGCAACACTTGCTGAACGTGGTCGTAGCCCAGAACGCAACGCCATCGTTCCCGAGTCCCCACCTAACAGAACCGTCACCACAGTTCCACTACTGCAGCCCCCAAAAGACTCGCGTGAGAAAAATGCGCAAAATGAGGGGAAGCAGGATTTAATGCAGGTCGGCAGCGGTGGTGATAGGGGCAAGCAGAAGGGCACACATTTCCTCGGCGAGGCGAGCCGGGCCTCAGAAAACCGGCCTCAGCCTCACCTGAAGCAGATAATTCAAAACCCTGCGACACGTGGTAGAAAGGCTTGCGTCCCGGGAGATGCCGCTGGTAAGGTACCCCAGCCGGTCTTGCCAGCTGTTACCACAGACATAGCTGTCGACCAAGTTCCCAGTCGACGATGCGGTGGTGCTTCTGCTCATGGAGACGAAAAAGATTTGGGAAGTGCTACGAAGCCAATGGAAGCTGGGTTTAGCAGAGCGGGTGGAGGTCCTTGGTCTGTTGAATCATACGATCTGTTCGAGTTCACCAGGCCAGCGAGATAACAATGTGCAGAATAAGAAAGAGTGTGTCGCGTGGCTTGCTAGAAAAGAATTTTCGTTGCTCATCGTGATTGTCGATCTGGCTGCTGCGTGGTTCAACTGGTTGTGCCTGGTTTTGCTAGGGAGTGCCAGTAGAGAGAGGAAGCCACGATATTGGGGGTCAATACATGAGCTACCAGAACGGCGGGATACCTACTTGAGCTACACGGAGAAAAAGAGAAAGAAAAAGAAAAGGATTTTTTTTAAACGCAGATGAAAAGCCACCAACGCAGTAGGTATGTCGTGCCTTGGTTCGAATTGTGCCATCTCCACGCGCTCGAGACTTAACGCGCGTGCTGAACATACTCTGTGCCTGGTGAATCACTGCATCTAAGTCGTGAAAGGTGGATACACAAGGGACAAGAGGTACGCTGGCCTCTCAAGTTCCCTCCCCTCCTTGCACATGCTGGTGTCGTAGTACAAGGACACGTGGTTGCACCAAGCATAATATAGGCCTATCTCGGCGAAATTGCAGCGAATAAGCAACCGCCAGACGCCCATTGTAAGTTAGGTGGTAAGGGGAGGGGAGGATAGTATTGGGCAGATCCACACAGGGTTCACGAGCACACTAAAACCATGAGCGTGCGGGTTCATAGTAAAAGTGAGGGGTCAGAATCAACTAGCATTTGTGTTGGATGGGTTCTGTCTATCGGATAGACGTAATAGACGTAAAGGCACTAACGAAACGCATTGCAATTGCAATAACTTCTGGTGATGATGTTGTTGAAGAGGCACGCTTTAGTTTGCCCACCAAAGCGTGCATCTTCTACATAGTAGCTAGCTACCGTACGGTTGCCTTGCCAGACCTGTATCCACAATTTGGTCTTTCCTCACTCAAATGCCCGCTTTGAGAGCTAATCAATTGCTCGCCGACCACTTCAATTCGGAATATCTAAGTAAATGATCCAGCAGTGGTTTACTCGAAATACAACACAGATGAATCGAATGGAATCCAGATGAAGCTAGCGAAAGTAGTATCTGAATGAAGTTGTGTCAAACATCCTCCCCACCAAAAAACCTTTGCCAATTTGATGAGGACGGAACTTCATTCAGATACTACTTTCGCTGGCTTAATCCAAATTCAATACGATCCAATTATATTGTATTTCGAGTAAATCACTGCTGAATTGTATACTTAAATTTTCCCAATCAGGGTGGCCGTCTAGCAATCATTTAGCCTTGGAATTGGGCATTTCGGTGTGAAGAGGCCAACTGCGACTTGATTTTGACCCCTCGCTGATACAATTTTCATTTGCAGGGTTGCGCCAACTGTGGTATCCCTACCGGTAGCATTGCCAGTTCGTCTCATATCTCATGTTGAACAGAAACCCGACATGGATTATGGAAGCATCGGCACGTCCCGCGCACACCTCTGAATTTCCTGGAAGGTACAGTAGTGACTTGACCCATCCTTGAAGGAGCTGCTCTTTAGTGGGGCTTGAATGAGGTATAAGCCGTAGAATTGAGGCCACGCCACTACCTCCTACGAACCACACTGACTTCACATCACGGGTTTCGTCCAAGTCAGTAGAACAGACACCTATCTCGGCTGAAGGGAATTTGGTACAATAGTTGCCTCACTCTGCCATGTGTGCTGGAGCCACTGCTGCGCATCAGGCAAATATCTGGATGAACTATTATGAAAAATGAAGGAGACTTTCCCATATTGATGATTGTACCCCAGCCTTGAGTGCCAAACTGGGTTAAACCCTTTCAGCGCATCCAATGTTGGGAACAGTACTCACCGAAACTACTTTAAAAGATAATCTTGTGACCTGCTTAGCTGGCTGTTGATGCACAGCCCATGAATCTCATCTCTTTCACCTCAGCCATGCTTACAAGGCCATCAGTTGTTCTGTTGGCCAAAATATAAGATCTTTACTTTACCCGACGAACGGAGCACGGAACATATGGTGTCTACTAGTATCTACGAATGTTACTGATACGGGCACATCACCTCAACGGCATTCTTGCTGTCACCTACATGTACTCGTATTAGTACCACTTTGTAGGTAGGACAAAATGCGACTGACCTGCAAGGTAGGCACAGTACAAGCCACGGCTAGGATATAACCTGTATGTGTATCGACGTCCACGTAGAGGAGCCCCACTGGCTACGGGATTGAGGAAAACCACCATTGGTGAAATTATAATGGCTATTCACCTTCCATCTTCCACCTTCCACCTTCCACCTGCACTGCTTCTCAGAGCCGCAGAATTTTGTAGGCATGTTTAAGACTTAAAACCTAGTCCAAATCCACTGCAAGCTTATCGACGAACTTGAATAATTTTTCCAAGGTCTCTCAAAGAACTCAGTTCACTGCCACATCATATCTTGTTTGTCACTTTGCTCTCAGTTTACTTAAATAACACCCTCTTCTCCCCGATTTTGGGGCATCCACTGCCTTCTTGTATCACATATCATTCTTCGCTTCCTCACCCCAGCTTCTTTGTCTTACTTAATCAGTTTGATTGTCCCTTTCCGACCCGCAGTACTACCTACCTCGGGAAAGACCGTCGACATTGGTCCGAGTTAGACACCACCGCGCTTTGCATATACCTACGGCGGCGGACCGAATTTCTTTCGCTAACCGATAACTGAGTTAATCTCTACCTTCGTATTGCTGTTTGTTACTTTCTCCTGTATCCTCTCAAGACACCCTCGGCCCCAAATCCTTAGAAAAGCGAGGCCCGCGCGTTGCCTGTTTGTCAGTACGACAGTATATATACTTGTTCCTATAGCATGTAGGTCATAGCTTTCTCCTACTAGTGGTCCCCTATGTAGGTCGTAAGTTGCGCTGAAACTGGTCGGTATGCTAATATTACCCGCTCTGCTGAACTAGTTTCCAACGATGCAAAAAAAGTCGAAACCTTGCAAAAAAGACAGTGTGCGGCTTCCGCCAACCTCAGAGTTACAAGGAATTTACAATGATGCTCGTCGAAGGGCGGAGCAGCATATCGTCAGGCGCTCGCAATCTAATAGTGGAATGGCTGCCCATGCTCAACTACATGGCAACCAGCTCCCTCTACCGTCTTCCCGATCGAGCGCAACTCTGCCGCCGCCCATGCCAAGTAGAGCATCCGTTGGTACACTCAGTCCGAACTCAACCACGCAGGGCTTGTCGCCCGTCCATAATGCCGGATCCAACTTACGAGTTCCACGTGTTCCACGGGTTCCACGAGTTGCTGCTCCGCGCGGTCGGAGAAAGGGGCATCTACAAGGTGACGTTCGGGCTCGTGCCGTTGTTAGGAGGGTGGGCAGGTTGGCCTGTGAAGCGGCTAAGAATTCAAAACGTGAGGTAAGATCGACTGCTCTTGGTATCGCTTCA
>JAOYMO020445006.1:0-19116 GCA_025802455.2 Iodosphaeria phyllophila | reverse complement strand
AATAATGTACCTCGTCGGCGAAAGGGTCTGTCATAGCTGATAGCTGCATACGGACCAAATAAACTTGATTAAAAAAATCAAAAAAAATCCCAACAAGCACGAACAAGTTTTGCTTGTTTATTTAATAAACAGCCAACTAAGTAGTAGCGATTAACCCTGATTATACTCGTACTGTTAGCCTTTATTGACCTTTTTGCTATTACAAAAAAGTTACGACGAGGACAGGAATGTCACGCGCTTTAATGGCTGGGTATGGGCTTCCTAATAAGAAGTCAGGTGTACGAACGAATATGAAACTTGCCTTTTATGTTGATGACTAAAATTTGAAGGACTGGTTGAAAATCGGTAATAAGATTAATTTGATTCTTCTCCGAACCCGAAAAGGCTTAACGTAGGTTTGGTTTGGAGTATAAAGAGCTATTGTTTTTCCATCAGCATGAGAATAAGCATTATACCACAACCTTTTTTGAAGAAAGATTCTCATACATACACACGAACAAGTATAACTGCTTGGGTACGGGATTCATTGGTAAAGCTGAAATCATTAAATCAGGCACCAGCACGAAGGGTACGCCTCTCTTCCGATTGTGGTCCACCACCGATAATTTTCTCTTCTTCTTGATACAAGTTCACTAACGAGGCATGTATGAGGTAGCGAACAAGCTTTCAACACGCACTACGAAAAATGAAACTGAACGTCGTCTTGTCACTCTTGAGCATGGCGGGCATTGTCGACTATGGGCTCGCTCTCTCGACGACTACGACAGATTCTGATGCAGCAATGGCGGAAGCGAACGTGCCCCATGATCTGCATCGCAGTCTTATGGATTCACTGGCGGACGGAGGCGAGCCACACACCACTGATCAAGGCAAGATGTGGAAAAGTAGCGCGGGCACATATTGGTGGCTTACAGGGAAAAACCCCAACACTGGTTCATACGAACATATTTATGAGCATACAACAGAAGGGTGGATGAGACAGGATGGATTTGCAGGTGATATTGTGTACGATCGAGTGCAAGCCAAGTACGTGACTGCCTTTCAGCTGGTGATGGGAATAGTGGGTAGCAAGTAGAAGACAGTAGACAAAAAGAACCGCGTCATTCAATGAGACTGGAGCTAGGAATTGATACCAATAAATGTAATGTGGCAAGATATTACATTAAGCATCGGTAACAATTACATTTATACTACTGCCTGTGATCACATCCCAAATGGACTTCTTTCCGAACTATGTTGTGCCACAAAAGTGATTCTTTAATTTAGCTTCAAAGTATGGGGATTATAGAACAATGCTAACGAAAGCATTTCACAGAAAAAATACTTGGGCTTTCTTCAAGTTCATGTTATTGGCAAATGTATGATAAAGTAAGATTTTGATTACTGATCGAATTCCTCTTTCTTTTTTCACAAATAGAACTGGACGTAGCAAATCGCCATTTGAGACTATGCTACTGATATGTTGAATTTGTTTTTCACAGCTTACGTTTTAAAATGCACAATGTGCTTCACGACTGCGTAAAGCACCTTACTTGGTCAAATGTTTTTCCAGAACCAGGAGCGTAGAAACGCATAGTTTTACCTTCATTTGCTAAACCACATGTTCTGGGCTGTGCAGGATCAATCCTGCGCTCCGAGAACCTCCTCGGATGTTAGATTCTGTAATCATGGCAAAGTCTGCCGTGTAGAAAGCGGCAAAGTCTTGCTTGGGAACGTGCGTTTCATTACTAGAGTAAGACTCTCGATCGCCCACCCATGCGCTCACCTCAGCGCACGAAAACAGTCTACGCTGAGCGGCTGGAGCCTATGCGATGAATATGGGTGTGTTCTATGCCCCAGATTTGCTTTTTTGGAAAGTTGCTAAGAAGTCCAGGTAAGTACCCGATAGTGGATTTGGACTGATGGTGGCAGTTGCTTGCTTAAGAAATCATCAACAGCTAAGCCCATTTTGGGTGGGTACAAAAGGAAGTAGTGGGGCATCAGAGCTGGTACTTTAGCGGAATACCAGGGTCGGATGGGGGCCAAGGATTAGAATCATCATTTCGTTTTCAGTTTCCATGTCTCTTCAAACATGAAACCAAGAAAATCATTGCGGCACGAGAGCCTTCAAAAACGTCTGCCAAGGGTACAATCGCAGGCCACCACAGACCCTCCGCCGCTAGCAGAGGTATATTTTCGAGAACTCCAATCTGGGGGGTAGAACACACTCTACATCTCACTTCGATTTCACTACTTCGGTAATTCCAATAACAACAAGCGCCTGCGTAGGATTGGCAGTGGTGAAGAGGCACTGTCAGGACCCCGGGGGCGAAATGGAACGGGATTGCGACTCTAAAACTGGCCTCGCTCGGAGGCTTAGACTTAACTCGCCGCAAGACACGGATCTCTTGATAGTGTGCCTTTATGATAGCGATAAAGAGCACTCTCCGGTAAGTTCACTCCGCACAAAAGCCCCGGTAATTTAGGGCACGTTTATGCGAATGATCAGTAGCCAGACAAGTGTGTAAATTGGTAGAAGCAGATATAGGCCAATTCGGCCGAATCTGCAACAAAAAGGGTCGCTCGCATCCTTGCGAGCCTGTGGCGCATGTGGCTGCCTGAGGCCTATATTTGGGGGCCAAGCCACCGGAGCCACACCCCATACCAGCTCTGGCTTCCGCTTCTTCATCCTCCTTCTCCTTTCGGTTACCGCTCATAGCCAAGTGGCCAGGATCGCCATGGCTTAGATGCACGCGAACCGCTTGATCTCTTGCCATACATAGGCCATCCACCTTGGATTTGTACTGTGTATGGCATCTGCGTCTGCGGCGTTGATGCCGGATCACTCCTGTCAGAACTTATCCACGGTTCGCCGACCTTCTGTAAAAGCAATGATCTACATGTCCGCAGTCATGGTATGACCTAGCCCCTCAACGCCTAGCTCCACACGCCATCTAGAGTATGGGTGGATGAACGACAGGTAGAGCATGGTCCGCCATAGGAACCTCGCAAGCGAGCGGACAAAGGCGTAGGAACACACGGGCTCTTTCCAGGCATTTGGCATGTGAGTAACGTGGTGAAATTACACTAGCAGGGCGAGGTGAAGTCTGTAAGCGTCCACAGAAGTGCTGCGGCAGACGGAAAAGTGGGTGCGAGCAAGAGAGGGGCGGGCTCAAATATGTGACACGTGACAGCAGGGCGATCTGTTCTGGCAGGAGAAGCATGGCAATGCTCACCCAGCCAGCCGATATCGTACCGAAATGCTGTTCCGGTTTGCTATACTAAGTCGCGCCAATCCACAAGACTCGCTCGCTGAGATAGGTGCAGGTAAAATGCCGTCTCATGCGCCGTGCTATTTTCTTATACAAACTGTGTGGTATCCTCAAATTTGGATCTCGTGCTTGTGGCCAAGACGTCAGTTCGGGAAATCAATTTGATGGTTGTCAACACCCATATGATTATTCCACTGCAGAACGTCTGCAGACTTAGTTATCGGAGACATGGTAGTTATACAAGGATGCTGTCCTTGGATTCTTTTTCGTCTGTTGCCTTCTAGTTTCTAGCGGATCCCTCAGCGCGACGTTTCATTCTCATGTTCCATTTCGTAGCAATCGGGAATCGAGTTCTTATTCTACTCAGTTTTGCACAACCCTGTCTGTCAGGCTCAGTGTCATTAGGCAAAGGTCAATCGTGGTTTTTGCTTCTCCTTCCTCTTATGTGATCGTGCCTGGCGGCAGCGTGCTCTCGAGGCTGTATTCCTCCATCTCCACCACCTCATCTGCTTCTGCGGTCATGTTCCTCGCGCGGGGACCGGCCCACACCCCATGATGGAGGTTGAAGTCGCCTAACATGATCTTTTCCTCATTTCCGCTCTCTAGGGCTTCACACAGGCGTGGTAGGACGCTCCGCCTATCCGCTACGTCCTGGCACGGGTTGTATGCATTGTACAGCCTGAGTCGTTGCCTCGCCTCGCCTCCGGAAGTGACCTTCTACAAGCACAGATCTCTCGTGTGCTCCTTGGACTGCCACCTGGCGTGGTCCCGTCTCCTGTTAATGAATGGATAAATCCTTGCCGATCCTTCCGATGTGTCGCTCGGGTAGCACAGGTAGAACAAATCTTTGGCTGGGTGGTGTGTCGTTGATTGTAAGGCGTTCTTCCATGGTTCCTGGATGGCCAAGACATCAAACTCCAGCACTTTAGGGTCTCGGAGCAGCGTGGCCATGACCATATTTCTAGATTTTCTCACGTTATACTGTAGTATGTTGAGTGTGAGTCTTTCTATCATGACAGATGCATGTCCGTGGGAGCTTCTGCGTTCTGGCTGCTGCGTAGTGTAACGATCCACGGGGTATGTCCGGCTAAGGCCGGTACCGGTACGTGCTCGGATTGCCTGGATACATGCGCCCCTGAATCCACCCAAGTCCGGCCCCCGACCGAACCCGCCCGGCGGCTATCCCGAAACCAGCCTCCTACTCGGCCGCCACCGACCACACTAACAGCCGCCTTGCCCGGGCATCGCAGACCAATCCTTTTACTTACGATTACGGCTTGCGATGCCGGGTAAGGCCGGCCGGAGGACCCATTGGGCGCGTGTGCTAACTGTAACGATCCATGGCTCCAGTGAGGTTCCGGCTAACCGGAGCCAGGTCCACTTTGCCCCATTACCTTCGGACCTTCGGACCTCCGGTCGAACCATACCGCGGGCACACCTCGTCCCCTGACCGAACCAATCACCGCCGGCCTGGTGGAGCCAGTAGGTGTAACGATCCACGGCTCGCAACAGACTCCGGCAAGCCGTGGCCGGGTCCACTTTGCCTGCGAAACCTGACTCGGCCTCCGGTCGAGACCGTCCGGCGGTTACCAAAACCCGGCCCCTATTTACAGCCGTCGCCAGCCTGTCTCGCGACCAGCCTCGCAAAAGCATTGCACACCAATGCTTTGCCCACCATTTACCGCGCGCGCCCGGGTCGAGGATCTATTGGGCGCTTACCACCGACGATAGGCTGCCAGGCCATCGCCGGCCAGTTCGAAACACGGGCAGCTGGGACTTGGAAGACTTTGGGGCTTAGGGACATTGGGATGTTAGGGCGCCGGCTCACGCGCGCGCCTGTGTAAGACTACATTATCATACTTCTTGGCTGGCTCGGAAAGGAAGCTTTTATTTCGAAGATTGAAAGTTGGTTAACGGTGGAGATAGCCTCGACAAGGAGTTACTGGAGGTTTCAAATATTACAATGCCATGCCCATACATTAAACTCCTCGTGGTTGCAACATGAGTTGGCGACAGTTCTCTCTTTTTGGTATCTCGTTATTCAATCAAAAGCTGGTTGTTAGTGCTTAAGCCTTCCGTCCGTGAAGCCTTACATTATAACGAGATCCATCATGCCATTGAACCATGACGATTGAACCAACGACCCGGAGCTACCGTGCTATTCCACATTGAACCACTGAACATCGACTCGGAGCTCTTGCGCTGCCGCTATAACGCTGAACAAAAAGAATTTCCCCTGAACACTGACACCGGGCACTGACACCGGGCACTGACACCAACATCAACACGGCTCCGGCTTGTAGCCGACACGCGCCCAACAACTGAACTAGACTCCAACCTATGCCCTTTACTTACCAAATACCGGACAGTAGTGACGAAGAATCTAGCTTCCACAACCTCGACTCGCCACCTTTAGGTAGCCCACTCGGACCCGTCAAGCTCAGTCCGTTTTACATCTTTTTATTTTGAAACCACGTGACCGCAGACGCGCAGCAGAGAGGACCCAGATCACAACCATAACGGACGCGACGAGGGCAATAGAAGGCATTGTGGGTAGAACGGATAGGTAGCATAGCAGAACTCAATTGAAAAGCATCCCACACACACTGCGCCCGGCACGGAGCCAAACCGTGAACATAGAGGACGCGCCGCAAGACGCGTCAGACTAGCAGTGGTGCTAGGTTGGCACGATGACAAACGGAGGAGAAGGAGGAGGTGAAAGAGGGAGGCCCCCAGGTAACCGGGAGGCAACAAGGCGCCGGAGGGCAAAGGCAGCCAAGCTGGAAGCGTGGCTACGCCAGTGACGGTGATGATCCGGCCTCAGGGCAAGGTCACGCTATCTACAGCGCGGTCTCCGGTCCAGCGCCGGAGGCTGGAGGGACCACTTCTGGCGCCGCAAGGTACCCGGCGCAGACTCTCCCCGGTGCCGGTGGTGCGATCGAGGAGTCGAGACTCCGACGCATGCCGAAGTATTCTGCGTGGAGCTGACTCGCCAGGGCGCTCCGTCCGTTCTACATCATTTTTCTTAAAGCCACGTGACCGCGAAACTCGCCCAGATAGAACGCAGATCGCATCCGTAAGGGCGCGACAAGGGCAATTGAAGGCCGCAACGAGACATTGTGCGTAGAGCGGATAGGCAGTTCATAGCAGAAATCAATCAAAAGCATTATTACACCAATTGCGCCTTGCGCGCAGGCCGAATAGACCAGTAGGCAACGCGTCCCAGACACGTTGCGCCCTAACAATGATTGGCGGTGGAGGTAGAGGCAGGGCCCGGGACAGCGACGTGCCGGAGCCCAGCGGCAATACTGGCGGAAGGGCCGCGGGTAGGGCGGCTGTCTCTTTATTGAGCAGCTCCTGTAATTCCCGGTCTGTTACACCCGCGAAGAGGAGGGCGGCGGAGTCGAGCGGGCGCCAGAAAGCGCCCGGGGGACCAACGAAGCGGGCGCGGGCAACAAGGAAGAGGAGGGAGACGAGGACGGCGAAGACAACGACGACTGTAACGATCCACGGGATATGTCCGGCTAAGGCCGGTACCGGTACGCGCCCTTCTTGTCCGGATACATGCGCCCCTGACTCCGCCCAAGTTCGGCTTCCGACCGAATCCATCCGGCGGCTATCACGAAACCGGCCTGCTACTCGGCCGCCACCGACCACACTGAAGGCCACTTTGCCCAGGTATTGTACACCAATCCCCACGCCTACGATCGTGACTTACGATGCCGGGCAAGGCCGGCCGGAGGACCCACTGGGCGCGTGTGCTAACGGTAGGCGACCAGGCTATCGCCGGAGGTTTGGGACATAGGGACAGCAGGGAGGACTGCCACAGCATGGCATCACGGAGGGCAATTGGGAGCCATCATGTATATAGTTGCGCCCGGCCGGGCACTGTTAGATAGCCGTCTCTCTTCCGTATCGCGTTCGTCAATTGAATAGTCGTTACTTGTACGCTTTAGCTACCGTTCCGTGAAGCCTTACAACGACGACAACAACGTGGACTACCGCAACCTCAGGTAGAGCCAGATGACCTCCGCAAAGGGGCCGAGTGTCACGGCAAGAACGTAGTGATTAGCCCGGGACAAAGCGCGCGGTGCAAACTAATATCTTATTGACGAAGTAAGTAAAGCTAAGGAGAGAAAGAGATCTCCAGACGAAGTCTAGCGAGCGCGCTCTACTACTACATACTCTCAAGCTACCGGGGAGATACAGTATAGTGCAAGCTCGCATAGCCAGCTGGCAGCTGAAGTTGGCAGCTGAGACTACCCTGATCCGGGAACTCATTAGCCGTAACATTGTTATAGGGAGATATCAAGATGGTCCAATGGTAGTGGTATATAGGCGGGCCTAATAAGCCCGGCTGAGAGTAGATGCATTTATTATTAAGATAGTTCTATCCAGCTCCATCCAGTCCTCACGTGAATCTACCCAGCTACCGCGTGCTGGTGTGCGTCATCATGCGGCCGTTGATCGCTCCCGCGTTTCAAACTACTGCAATGCCTTTCTTTTTGATATTCCCGATCGACTATTCAACCCCTCATTGCCGGGAGCAGGCAGTTGGACCGGTCAAAGATCACGTGATATCATTATAGTCTTGGGTTTTGCCCACCTGGTCCGGAGATGGAATGATTTAGCGTGTGAGGGGACCATGGTTTCCCCTCAATGCCAGGTAGGGTGTCCGTCCGCTTGAACATTACACAACCCCCTTTTTTCGTTCCTCCCGTAATGGTTTGTTTTGCCACTTCGATAACAGATCTCAGTCGTTGGTGCCACCAAGTCTCACTACTTGGCATGCTCGTCCCGCTCTTTTGTGATGCACTGCCAGCAGAGACACTGCATTATGTCCGGATATTTTTTTCTTGGACCTGATGAATGCTCCATCGATGGTGCTGCTACCCTAGCTCTGTCATGGTGATGGTGAAGCTGGCCAGATCTCCCGGTATAAGCTGACCATCATCCCAAGGTCCCGCCTCGGGAATACAAAACCAGATGCAATCGCAAAGCGCTGGCACGGCAAAGGTGGTCACGAAGTCAAGATCTCCATCAAGTCAACTGGACAAGCGACAGGAATCCTTGCCGGGCAACAACCACGTTCAAGCCTGTTGCGCGATTTAGGACAGCCCAATAGTTATCGGGACTGGCCCTTGAGGTCACGAGACACGCTTGTGGACCCTTCTCGGCGGATCATGTGGTCCGCACCGGCAGGCCTTGCCGCAATTGCAATAAAGACATCTCCGGCCGGGATCGACATGATAGCCCAAAGTTCACTCAGCTTTCGCAGCCGTCTACGGAGTACGGTCTCATACGATGGTACTACCGGCGGAACCCTTGTCCCCGTGTCCATCTGTGGAAATTGACTCGGTAGATGCCGGCCTAGATGGAGATTACCCGCATTGCCGGTATTACAGGATATTTAACAACTACCGGTCGCGGTAAGATTAATCTATTAAACTACCGATAGGGTATCTACCCCCATAACAATAGTTGTCTGTTCAATACTGCCTATCGGAAGAGCCCGAAGCTTTTAAAATACCAAATTTCTTGTGTGTGCGAAATCTCCCGCAGCGGATTATTCATCAGCTTACTGCTGTGTACAGCTGCAAACAAGCAAGATGTCTGGACCCTCGGGGACAGAATTTGACGATTTCAGGGGTATCGAAGGGGGCTGAAACCAGGTTTCGATTCCTAACGTTCGTAAGTGGTCAAATTCGGAGTTGAAATGCCATCACTTGAATCACCGCATTTCGCCGAGCCGGTCCTTGTCGTTTGTCGTGACCTTGGGCGCCCAACTTACTGAGCAGTATGTTGCGGCTCCCAACCGATACAAATTTGTTCACGGGGCAATATTACCGAAATCAGCCATGTCCTGCCGACAATGGTGGCGGCTGTGGAGAGTCATTGGCTTTGGACTCTGCTGTAGAAAGTACGACAACGGCGATCATTTCTGGTCCCCTACCAAAACTGCTGGGAATGAGCACCATCTCCACCAACAACACATGCATACAGTGAGTGGACAAGTGTTCCGAGCAAAGTAGTTTTTCGCACTAGAATGCCCGATTTCAACGTTGGAATCTTGGTAGATAGCCACAATCATTGCAACAATATATCCATTGGCAATAATTCTGTATACATAGGTTATTGCAGTGGTTGTGGCTGTCTAACAAAATTCCAGTGTTGAAATCGGGCATTTTGGTGCGAAATACTACTTTACTCGGAACTTTTGTCCACCCATTGTAGATAGCAGATAGTCAGAAGTGGAGCAGCGATGATTTATGCTCCTTGATCATTATCTACAGTTGTATGCTATATGAGTGATGCAACGTGGAGCGTGAATATGAGAAAGAGATAGAGTGTCCTCTTACGGTAGAATGGGAGTCCCCATGCTGGGCGGTCTATTTTGCGGCCTTGGCCAACGCAGCGCCGCATTCAAGCTTGACTTTTTTTTCCATCCTCACACTTTGGAGGGGTCGGCCGTCTCCACCTACTCGCTGCAGAGGCTGGCGGTCAAGCTCATCACGAGCAATATTTGATGGGCACTATGGCATCACTAAAAACATGGTTCTCGCGAGATGAGACGAGTTGTGATTCACGATGCCTACAAATAGAGATGCTCCATTGCGTGCCAACTGGCTGCTTGCGGCGTTCAACGCGCTTAAAACGGTCCACGCGTTGACAGGGACGGCCATGCTTGTCACATTGACCGACCATCGCAACTTCTTATTTACTGGCATTTTCCCGTTTGATCGCGCGGCAGGGTTCAAGGCATTGTGACGCACCGCTTCTTATTAATTACGGAAAGTTCGACTAAAAACTCAGGAAACTATTTGTTATGCACGGCGTTTTGGCACAGGGTGCGCCGTTCATGATTGTTGTCACCTCTCTCGGCTTCAGCTAACAGCGATGTTGGCAGGTAAGCAGCGAATAGTATCGAGGCGTTGAAGTTATTTATGATTTCTTCGCCCCGTTGGCCGACGCTCGCTTTTATCGTATGAGTAGATACTGCCAACATAGCAGGAGCTTGTCGTCATCTGATCCAGACTTCAGAGCTCTCCGCTTGACAGGCAAGACAGTCTGGGGGAGCGGCCCGTAAGGCGGATGTGCATTGCGGGGGATGGATGGTCCAAGCGGGCTCGGATAAGGTCCCGAAGAAACGCCACCCGACCATGTCAACCTGCCAGCCTTTCCACCTACGGTCACCTGGTGAGGGAGCGGTAACGAGCGGCAAGTGCTGGAGAAATGGCCCGGTAGTGATGGACGGAGAGGCATTGGCCATCTAATCCATGCAAATGAGCCCGCTGCTGTTCACAGTAGCGGGCATCGGACCTTCAGCCGTCAGCAGGGCTTGTCTGTGACACGAACGATGAAGGGCTCGCATCATCACAAAGATCAGATGCGTGGCAAACCAAACCCTCAAAAAAGAAAAGTAGCACGCGATGCGCCGTGCCCTTCGCGTTTTGCGTTTTATGGTTTGCAGTATTCCTATCCAGAAAATCTGAAAGCTAGGATCTTGGATGGAGTTTTACCGCTCACCCGTTCAGGTCCACATCCCCAGTTTTGCCCACCGCTTGTAATTTTTTTTTTCTTTGAATAAGCTTGTGTGACCCGGTCTGAACATATGGGTCTGCTAATGGCCAGCGTTGCCCACCGGCTGCTGCGGCACTTGGGTCGGCACAGCTTTGGGCGAGACCAGTAAGAAATTCACATCCAGGCCGGGCTTTCTCCACACGTGCTGCCCATGGTTGGCGCGGCCCTGGAAATTACCCCCAGCGGTGAGCCGATCGCTGTAAGGGCCCCTGGAGATGTACTTTTCCCACCTTCAAGGGTGGTTCGGCAGACTTGTGGTACGGTAGGTGTGTGCATAGGGTAACGGCTTGCTAAATATGTTATGGCGCCCGCCTTTCGAGCACACGAGAACGCCGTTCGGTTGCAAACCACGAAAAAAAAAAAGCGTTCCAACCCATACCGGCACTGCGTGCCATAATTTTGCATTTTCTCTCCTCCCGACCTCCCAAGTACAGGCACGACGACTAGCTCGTGATAACTCAGGAGACTTCCTCCCCTCCCGCTTTGTTGCTTGTTGTCCGCCTGCCGGATACTCTTAAGCATCAAAGTTTAAGCACTGCGCGGGTTTCCAGTGTATGCCAGCGTGACACAATTGTTAAGGCACTACGGATAAGGCGCACCAAAATTACGCGCTGTGCAAAAGGCTGTTGTTCAGTTGGTTTGGCTCAGTCAACCCACAACGTGTCTCCAGGTTTCAACGCTCCTTCGACCGTCCTACCCACCATCAGTTGGTCGGGGTTGCTGGTTCATTCTGCCGAACGGACCTTAGATCTGTCGCCTGTGATCATTGTACACGGGCATCACCATCATATCATCTCCGAGGGCTGTCTCCGCCAACGCCCAACATGAGAGCACGCCTTTGTGGGACTTCATCCAGCAGTAGCAACACCAACGGCTAGAATGCCGATTCACCCCTCTCGCTGGAGTTTGATATTTGGACACAAATACGGATGATGCTCGCTCTTCCCCGGCGAGTGTCGCTCCGCGACGAGGCCATCTTCTGGCGGAGCGCTGATCGGACAATTGAAAACACGGCCTCTGAATTACCGACTCATAGACTTTATGTCTTGGAATGCATTTCGTTCGCCCTTGCAACCGTCAGTGTCTTCACGGCGCTTGTTGCCTTTTACTTGTTCGTCAAGATGAGGAGGAGTTTTCGTCAAGAGTGAGTGTCTTTTGCTAGCTTCCTAACTGGTAACGGTATAGTCCATACTACTAGTGATATGCTAACATTTAGAACGCACGCTTAGTCTGATAATGCTACTGATTCAGTCTGACATGTTCAAAGCCTTTTGGCTCATGGTCAACCCCTTGGTCTATTTTGCTGTGGGTGATAACAAGACCAATGAGAAGTTTTGTCAAGTCAGCGCTTTCTTTCTCACATCTGCCATTGCGGCTGCAGATTTGGCGGTACTTATGATCGCGATTCACACGGCACTCTACATATTCCGTCCACAGCGATCCGGAGGTCAATCAGGGTTGTATCCTTACCGAAGATGGGCCTATGCCCTGTGGTTTATCATTCCTAATGTATTAGCCGCGGTGGTTCCCCTGACCGACGGGCAATTCGAAAACTCGGGTACTTATTGCTATCTTCCCGTTCGACCAACGTGGTATCGTACGGCACTTAGTTGGGGCCCGCGCTATGTCATCTTTGGATTTATTGCGGTCATATATGCGGGTGTCTATGCATTCGTGGCCTACCGGTTCCGGCGGCTAGAAGAAGACCAGAGACGAGCTAGCACGAACAGCCGAAGCTCCATTTGCAAGCCGAAACACAAGTGGAAGCGTAACAGTCGGGAGCTACCGGTTACGCCAGTGATAGCTTCGCATGGCCTACTGGACCCAGCCCCACAATCGAGGGGAGGGAGTACTTTGCAGGGTCGGTCACGTTCCATGACATCGGACATCAGTTCTATGAAGCTTGATGAGCCTATGGTTCCATCTTCACCACCTTCCAACCATTCACGAGGAAGGCCGAGGGAGGAAAGACCGGTGGATTGGAATTGGGCGAACGCGAATTATGTGGGATCGACCCCCGACTGTCCGCCGCACATGGTTCCCTCGACCGAGTCGACGGAGCCTTGTTCCCCAACGGCGATCGAATTTGTCATTGACGCCCCCACCAGCGATGATGCATCGCTGGAGCCAGTGCCAATGCCAGTACCGATGCCACCTACGATTCCGAGGGCCGTTTATGAGCCAACTTCATCGCGAGCATCGAATCGGACAGTGGGCGAAACTAGTCCGTTTTGGGGCCGACGAATGTCTCTGGTGCCCACTGTTACTAACAATTCGACACCTAAATGTTCCGGATTTTCTCTTTTTCGATTCAACCTTTGCGCCATGTTTCAGCCCGATCGATCTCAGGTTAGGCTAGGCGGCAAGAACTCAGTCGCTAGCGCTCCGATATCGATCCACCTTACGCAATCTGCACCCGAAATGGATGCCCTGCATCAGTCTAGGGACAAGATGCGTCGGCAGTTGCGCCTGTTGTTTGTCTATCCGCTGATGTACATCATCATGTGGATTGCCCCTTTTGTAGGGCATGTCACCAACGCGGACTTATCCGAAGAGACGGAGTCATTTGCTCTTCTCACTGCCACCGTGGTCAGCCTCTGTCTCGGCGCAGCTGTGGACTGCGCTTTCTTTTGTACGTGGGAGAAGCCTTGGCGCAACATGCGCTGTGGCTTTTGGGAAGGGTTCAAGATGCGCTTCTGGATTGGTGGCAAGGAGCACCGCCGCCGTACCACTGGCCGCACGCGGGAGGAACAGAACCGAGATGCCAGGATGGCGCTTAATAGGCGCACTCAGGAGCACGAGGAGAGGGAAGCGGCTCTGGCTCAGGAGCGCCTGCAAACCAGCCCCAGACGAACGCGCGAGTGGTGGGATGCCATGGAAGAGCAGGGCAACGCAGGGGAGCAACGATGCATTATTTTTTCTTGACTATTTGTCTGACTGGTCGCATTCAGATGGGGAGGGGGTGGCCTCATCCGGGTATCACGTATCACGATTGCATGAACGGGTGGTTGGGTGCATTTGCATGGTATGCATGGCGTAATGTTTGTGGGGTCATCACGTCCTTTTTGTTTTCCCCTTCCAAACGGATGGACGGTTGGATGAGTTCGCGGTTTTTCTTTTGTCAGGAACAAACAGCATGACATGGTATGGAAGATGATACCTATGGGATTGGAGCATTTCACGGCGTTGGGTTTTTGGGCGTTGGGCGCATAGCATGTCGCACAGAGGGACCTTGCGCACAGCGGGTATTACTTTGGGTGGGCGAGCATTTGGGCCCACCATGGCATCGGTTGGAAAGTTATGTTTTTGTTTCGTTCTAGTTTGTATTTTGATACCTAGTTTAAGCAGTATGGATCTGGTCCATATAGTTTCTTTTGTGAGGCATTTGGATAATGGAATGTCTACCACTATGCTAATGCTCAAGCTATTGCGACCAATACGTTCTGCCATGTGTCTTTTCTTTACACTCTCTCTAACCTGTTTCCATAACCAAAACATGCGCAGACAGCACCTGCACCATCCAACTATTCAACTCACCTGAATCCTATCATATATATTCCCGCAAGAACCGTAAAAACGCCCTCGCAATAGCAGTCCCGTCCTGTTCCCACTGGGCGCGCGCCACACCATCCGCGAACAGGTCGTCACCAATGATGCCGTTCTCGTGACGCACCTTGAGGATCTCGCGCACCATGTCGCCCGTGAACTCAGGATGGCCTTGGACGGAGATGACGCGGCGCGGGGTATACATGGCCTGGATTTCGCAGATGGCGTTGCGGGCCAGCGAAGTGGTGCCCGGCGGGTAGGAAGCCACGGCGTCGCGGTGCATTTGTTGGATTCGCTTTGACTGATTAGTAGATATGGATTCTCTCTTGATAATAAGGGCGTGGTTGATGAGTTCCAGGGAGGGGGAGAGGGGGGAAAGGCTGCAGAGCCTGGAGCTCCTGTCTGGCTTTGGAAAGGTACTGGTAGGGAGGGGAGCGAAACGGGGGAAAGGAGGGGGTGAGTGGCGCATTAAATTTGAAAGATCTTCACACGTGGGAGGAAAGGAAAGTATTGACAACCAAAAAACTCAAAAACTTAAAAAAAAACTCAAAATATCTCACCAGTTTACCCCTCATCTCCTCCCCGAAAACTCGTCTCCCCTCCTCTGTCAGCTCCACCTCCGTCACGCTGATCTCCCATCCCTTCGGCGCCCGCGCCACTTGGGCTCCCATCGCACGCCCCAAAATCTGATGGCCAAAACAGACGCCAATGATCTTGACCCCACTTCCCCCTCCTATCTCGCCGTCGCCGTCGCCGGCGTCACCACGACCACTGCCAGGACCTATCTCCAGGCACCGCTTGGTAAACGCGACGAGGCGCTCGATCCACGGCTCAGAGCTGAAAGCGTCGTGTTTGGAGCCCGTAATCAGGATCGCGTCCAGGGATTCTGGATCCGGATACATCGGGACCTCATCAACACTAGCGTCCGCCGCAGCAGCAGCAGCGGTAGTGGTCGAGGAGACAGCGGGCGAGGGCGCGCTGGAGGCGTAGACGACGTGATGCACGCTGATGTCGAGAAGCGAGGAGAGCGGCTCAGGCGGGTCGAGCGACGCGCATGCGCGCTCGAAGAGGGCAGTGAAAATGGAGCCGTAGCTTCCGTGTTGGGTCAGCACGGCCGGGACCGGGGTGTCGGCTTCGAGGATCGCGAGGCGAATGGGTCGACGCATCGTTCCTTGTGATGTGTGACCGCGCGCGGTTGCTTCTTTTTTTTCTGGTTGTGTACTGTACGAAGTACGAAGTAGTGTTGGAAAGGACTTGCTTCGTTTTGGAGGGGTGGGGGATGCGTGGCTTGTGGGCGGGCTTCCTGGTTGGAGTGATGGTCTTCTCGGCTGGGTGTGCTCCTTAAAGCTGGATTGCTTTTGAGGCAATTTTGCTACCGTACGCCAATGCGACAAGTCAGTCAGTTACGCCTACCGGGTTCACCGGTCCGCCGGGCCGGTTACCGGAGCCGCTGCCTCCGGGCTAAGGTTCCGGTTCCCTGTCAGGGGTACATGCCTCCTGCTGGTAATTATCCCGTGATGGTATACACACCGTCTGGATATCGGTACGGTACGTCCCTGTCTGTTAAGATGCAGTCGCTCAACACGAGGAGGCTAAGCGAGGGCGCTCACGCCAGTCAATTGGCACGCATTGACTATCACCCCGAGTCTGTGGACATCAAGATTACCAAACGATTGCCGGCTCGACATTCGCGACATGGATACCTCCCATCATAATGGTTGGGTCTACTGTTACAGCAAGAGATCTATGCTAGTACCCGGGATCTCAACGTCACTTCCACTTCCACCAATCCCTTGGAACGCGTTGATGGATGGAGGAAGTTCAGACTGAGGGAAGCCCTGACGTTTCAGGGTCCCTGAAACATTACTCAGGACAAATTTCCTTCCCTCAGAATAATCTGTCGGCTTACATCCTCTTCGCTAGCTTGCTCCTAGTCGTATATCGCCCCCGGAACGGTACCCGTGTCTCCGGTTAGACAGACTCAGCCAGAGGCTGCCCCTTACTGTCACCAGTCGTCAATGGATGTGTTCTCTGGGATATCTTACGCGACGTTTGTGCGGGAGGCCCGTTGACACCAGTAGCTCACTCCTCATTTTCTATCCAGGCTCGATTTCCTGAATTCCTCCTCGTGCAAAAATTAGGACCTTGCTCTGGCCCCTTGCGTAAACAACCATGCTGAGATTCTGTATATCTTCACCACCCGCCCGTTCCGACAAGTACAAACTGGGCAAAGTCCTAACAATGTGAGAAAGCTACGTAGTCTACGTCCTCTGGTTTAACTGAAGCCACACTATAAGCAGTCTAAAATGCTGGTCTTTGCTGTACGTCCAGAGCACCGAATATCAGACCACCTACTCAAATAGCCAGACCCCGCTCCTCATCCTCCAACGTAAATCCAACACCATCGACAGCTCTTCTCGAAGAGATTCTTATTCATCAAAGTCTGAACCTGCCCCTAGCCTTCCCCGCGCTGCTGCAATGGTCGAAACTGGCGATCGACTCTATGCCAGCATCGTCACTGGCCGCTCAGTAATGTCGCATCGTGTCAGTTGCAATCCGGCCGGGCATACTCGTGGCAAGGATGCTGGATCTAACGTGCCCATCCTATTTCCCCTCTCATCTCTGTTGTACTAGTATTGCAAATTTCCCTTCCCGAATCGATATTTACCTGGAAGTGCGGAGAGTCCTGTTTTCGGAGCCAGATTGCTTTCTCCTCGCACCAGTGTTGGGCGGTTGGATAAGACAAATTGCTTGACACTGACTACCTATCTTGCGATAAATCGCTACGCAATAGTATTTATCATGTGTATTTTTAGTGGTATTACAGGAGAACGTCTTGATAGTTCTTCCTGCTCTTTACTATAAAGTAGGCCTGGCAAACGAACAGGATAGAAAACACAGGGCCGAGTAACGGACAGGAAATGCTATTCATACTGCATCATACTCGAACTCCGACCGAGCCAGAGACGTGTGTTGGAAATGGCGGGGACAACGGATTTCACGCCAGGATATCGAGGTTGAAGCCCGATGCCTAAGCTAGATACACTCGAGGAATAAGCGGGAAGGGTATCTGGATGATTGAACAGTAGGACGTTTCTTGCAACTCTCAGGCCGCCCTCCTGTTTCATCTTCCTTTGGATAGATCTCATTCATGCAGTCCATCTCAATGAAGGGTGCTGCTCAATCTTCAAGAACGGATGCTCCCCAAACTTTTCAAAAAAAGGGGGAAGGGTGCACCGCATGAACTCGAACACAGAGCCTCCCGGTGCCAACTACCAAAACCACACAAGTACCTCAGGAGAACGACGGAGGCCAAGGTAGCAACTCCACCATCGCAACACTGCACCTTCCCTCCCGAAAGCAACTATAACACCAGCGAGAAATAGTAAAACTCGCACTGCAAGGGACCTAGACCTGGCGACGAAGATTACCAAAGAGAGGCTTCCACTACAAAAATAAGTAAAAATAATCCGACGATGAAAATGGCAAAAGCTTAGCACACCTGTCCCGGGCAGGGTCATTCTGGGTCTGCCCAACCTATGTCGCGTCTCGTACATGGGCTATCTCCAGCTGTGCCGTACGAAACAGTCTCTCGGCGACTGTTTACATAAGGCGACGCTCTACCACTGGGTCGACTGGGCTTGGCTTTTGGCCCAGTGGTTAGGTGATAGTACCTCAACGTATTTGCGTACTCGAGGACAGGTGCCTACCAGTGCAGCATAAAACTGGCGGACAGTTTGGTGCGCTGCATTGCAAAGCGTGGATGAACACCTCCGGTTCCTATATGAGGATCTTCTCGTTTAGGACGAAACCCATTGAAGACTTATAGTGATATGCTTGATGTGCCCCTCCGACCCTGGCTCTACTATCCAGTATCGTTGATGCACATCCTGAAGCTCACCAAGGCAAAATTCTGCTGCTCACTAGTAAGCCTCTCGCATCAACGTACGTACAACATACTGAAAGATTTACTTCCGATACACTGGTACTTGAAGAAAGGCACAGAGCAAGGACATACACCCATCACGACTCGCCAAAATAGATACGAGCTCCACTACACTATCGGACGCTCCTAGCCATCCATGGTGTTCCTCTTTTTGATCCTTCTCAGTCTTATCCCTGCGCTATCGCGTCCCAATGGATCCGCGCGAGGCTCCTGAGTTGTCAGATTCGGGAGAATGATGACACAAGCTCACCTACCCTTCCATGCCCTCTTCTTCAGTCGTCATATCTCGTGTGTTATTTTCCATTGACATTAGCCATCCCCACTACTTCGCCCTCATCAAACTTGATCAGAAGGGAACACTTGATTGCTGACCACTGACTTTGGTAGGGATTAAGCTCTGCCGACGACCGCAGCAATCCGCTCGATAGCCTCCCATGCAACAGTTTTACAGCAAGTGCCAGCTCCAACAAGTAAATGTCGTAAGACTGTCTTCATCAATTAGAGAGGGCGTCATATCTTTTGGCAGCTAGTGTGTCTATGTACCTGTCGACGAGTGAGTGCTGTCAGGCATCTTGAAAGAGAAGCCAAAGCATTAGCCATTAGCTTACTTGGTAGCTGCAGCACCAATATTGACGTAGGTCTTGTCAAGGCCAATACGAAGACTAGGCCATGATGCCTCTACAGAGGTCCACACGAAAGCCAATCAAGAAGTATCTGAGCAGATGGACTGCGAGGATAGCCAGTGTAATCAATAGGAGATAAGACGAGCCACAGCAATGAGCATAGGACAGG
>JAOYMO020445005.1:0-49852 GCA_025802455.2 Iodosphaeria phyllophila | reverse complement strand
CTACCCTTAAAGACCCTGCTAAGCTTAAGGCGATGACTGATAATGCTATGGCGAATATTAACGCCATGGAAGATCAGCTAATCAATGGTCAGTATGGACTATTCAATCAGACTACTCTGATGAACCAAGCTACTACTGATGCAGATGTTAGCAAGCTGCTTAAGTCTGAAGACTTGCGTAAGGTTGCTGCGGCTCAGAAGCTTGCCCCTCAGGCTCTTAACCTTTTGTATCAGAACAATCCTACTGCTATGAGTAAAGCTGGTCAGGCTATCAACAGTATCAATCTTAGTGAGAGCATTGTTGGAGAAGGGTCACTTACCAAGCAGCTAGAGCGTCAGGTAGAGGATAATCCTACTCCTGGTGGCAAACCTACTCTACGTAAGGGTGCTGGTACTAGTCTCATTGATGGTCACGTAGCTCTACTGAATGGTAAGGATACTCCTGACGAGGTTAAGATTAACACAGCTAAGGCTATGTTCTCTCCTGGTGAGGATAACTTCCTTACTAAGTTTAACAGTGCTGACCAGCTTCGTGTGTTCCAGAGACTTACGTCTCCTGAGACTACCCAGAGCATGCTTAAGCTCCGTAGTGTTGATCCTACCAGCTTTAACAACTATCGCAGGTGGGCTACTAATAGCTTCTCTACTGTACTCAAGACCCAGGCTAACACTGCTCAGCAGTTTAACACAGGTAATGACGAAGCTAAGATCACCTTCGATCCTGGTACGTGGCAGTTCAAACTAGATGCTGCTCTACCTACTAGGAATGAACCAGACGTTAATACTGGTGTCCAGGGAGACTATGCTTCTCAGTCTGGTATGAATGCTACGGCTAACCTAGCCTTTAAGCTTCGCCTACAGAATGCTCAGTCTTCTCTCTCTCAGGTCAATGCTGCTCTATCTAACCTTAAGCCTATTCTAGAGGTTGATGGCAAGGACCCTGAGGGTGTTGCTAAGGTTCTTACTGGTATTGATGCTAAGAGTCCCAAGGAACAGGGCTTCCTTCAGTGGCTTGGTAACTCGATCATTGGAAAGGCTAAGGCAGATACGCCTAGCGCAAACCCTAAGGCTGACGTTAAGCTTGCTTCGTATTCCCTCGATGAAACTCAGGGAGGTCTGACTGATAGTGTCTTTAGTGACAATCAGGCAAATCTTGAAGGACTATCGCTTGACGGTGAAGATACTAAGGGTTCTAGTGGTAAGTACGGCAAGCTCCTCGACATGATTGGTCAGGGAGAAGCTGGCGGTAACTACAACCGTATCTACGGTAAGAACAGAGAAGCTCCTCTTGGAGATATGACTGTGCAGGAAGTCATGAGCCTTCAGAACCGTATGCTGAATAGTGGCTCGCCTTCTACTGCTGTTGGTAAGTATCAGTTCATCAATAAGACGCTTAGTGGTCTAGTCAGATCACTAGGTATTGGACCTGATGAGAAGTTTACACCACAGTTGCAGGATAAGCTCGCTACAGCTCTACTGAAGGGTCGTGGTCTAGCCGACTATGAGTCTGGTAAGATTACCAAGGCTCAGTTCATCAACAACCTCTCTCAGGAGTGGGCTGCGGTGAAGAACTCTAGAGGGTCTGGCCACTACGATGGCGATGGACTTAATAGAGCATCGGTAGACGTGTCAAGTCTGCTCTAAACGACAAAACCCCCGGTGACCAAAGGAGTAATCCTGCGGTCACCGGGGGTTTTCTTTTAGCTGTAGTAGTGAGTAATCATCTTATGAAGATAATCAATAGCCTTATCTAGGTCTTCTTTACCACCTTTATCTTGATGTCGTGTTACGTACTTAACTACAGCATGTTCCATGACGCCTAGCTTGTTAGCTAAGGCGTACTCAAGAGGCTGAATAGGGAGTTTAGAGTAGTGATCTCCTCCTACCTGAGTTTTAGAAACATTTTTTGGTTTCATGATACCGTGGTAGGGCTTTTCACCTTTATCTTTAACTAGAATGCCCTTTTTCCAATCAGGTTCTTCAGACACCACAACTCCCTCCATGTCCTGTAATACTAAAAGTTGTACTCATTCATCCAGCTTTCATTAAAATGTTTTGAGTCGTAGGTGTGTACTCTATGACAATTAGCACAAAGTACCCGGCACTTTCTAACCTCTTTAATTATTTTCTTTAAGCTTAAAGTTAACATTCTTGATGAGGGCATAAAGAGTTTTTCTAAAGGGTCTAAGTGGTCGAAGTCTAGAGCTACTGGATTACTATTATAACCGCAGGAAGCACAACCTTTTGCAACTTTATACTTACCTAACCAGTATCGGCGCCTTTTACGACGCCTTACTTGGTATTGAGGATTATTTAAGCCACAAGGAAGTTTTCTAAACTCATACGCCACATGAGCCGCCATGGCCTGTTAGTTCACACACATCGTTTCCTTCAATGTGTTCCTCAAACTCCTGGCCTAGCTTTTCGACCGCTTCTGGATAACCCACAGAAGTAAGTGGCTGACCGCCACGAGCCCCGTCAGGATAACAAGTGAACCCACGAAGACGGGGAGCATACCTTGCCAGAGTGTTAGTGAAGTCGGCAACAGTATCAGGATTATTGAGAGGACTGCCAAAAGCAGGTAGGTTAATGGTGCTGCTGATGGACATGTCAACATAATCTTGTACATCTGCTTGAAACTTGATACGCCGTTCATAATCTTTTGCGAGATCAATTGCACTTTCAATTCCTTCTGGGTTGACACCAAGATTGATTAGGTCTTGGGCTACACTATCAATCGCATACTGGTATTTCCATCGGTCCTTGCCGACAAGATATCTACGCTTGTAAGCCACTGCGTAGACTGGTTCAATTCCTGTAGTTGTTCCAGCGAGCATTCCGATAGTGCCTGTCGGAGCAATTGCTCTATTCGCGACTGGATTAGATATTCCAAGTTCGTTCGCTGCTCGTCTTGAGACATAGTCACTTACTCCTCTGTAGACAGAAAGCCAATTGTGCAGTTCTGGTACCACTTCATATCGGTGTCCTCGCTTGAGGAGCCACTCATGAATACCCATAAGTCCGAGACCGAGTCTGCGGTTCTTTTCCCTGACTCGATAAACTTTTTCGTAAGGGAGTTGGGCTCGGAGCGTTCCAAAAAGTAGAAACTTTGTGCCAAGCTCCACAGCAGTGGCCAACTCAGAAATGTTATCAATACGAGAGAGATTAACAGAACCCAGATTACATACATCAGAGTCATCCTCTGAAGTGACCTCAGTACAGGCATTACGTAGGGTTTCATTCTCTTTGTCAAAGAAGTTAAAGCTGAACCCAGGTTCACCAGTACGTAGGGCCTGTTCGACATTGGTCTTGAATACGGCACCAGGATCACCTGTTTCATGATACTTCATAACCCAATCAGTGTCGTAATTAACACTGATGTTAGTCATATCTAGAGGAGCATGATAGTTGAAATCTGCTTCCTTAAGATCGCCAACTGTTAGTGGCTGACCGTCATCTCCGTAGGCTCCTTTAACCGGCATTCGATACCAGTCTTTGGAGTGAAGAAACTTGTCCACGTCACCATGACGCCAATTAAGAGAAGCGTAGATAGCAGAACGACGGCTGCCACCCTGCATGACCCTTCGTCCCTGCTCATTAGTCATCTCCATCTTAGGAAGTGGTCCACTAGCGGTACCACCAGTACGCTTGATTACAGCACCTTCAGCACGATAGACTGAATAGTCGTTGCCAATCCCGCCTCCTGTCATGAGGGCGGTCTCAGCCTTCTTAGACAACTCAGCCCAATCTTCTCGTGTGTCTTCCAGAGACTTAAGAAGGTAACAGTTGTTCCAGAACTTAACTGGACGGCCAGCATAGTAAAGATACCGTCCGCCAGGAATGAACTTCATATCCTTCATCAGACGCTTTAGTTCATCACGCTCGTCTTTAGACAGAAAAGGGGACCCATCCTTTAGGTCCCCCGTAACGTCCTCTACAAGTGTGTCTACCAGTGCATCCCATGTCTCAGCTCCTACATGAGCATACTTATTATTGAAGATCGTTTCTGAAAGTTGCGAACGAAATACTGGGTTTCTATTACTCTTAAACGTCAAAACGTCTTCTGCTCCGTTTTAACAATGAACATAAGAACGTTGTCGTTATTCACGATTACATATCCTTGGTCACATTCTAGACGAGTCCAAGAGCCAGTAGTGTCAATAGTCTTTACACCAGTAAGCCTCTGTTCATGCCCATCTTTAGACACGACACGTCGAAGGCTTTCGTTAACCTCGATAATCTTATTCAACGATTGTCACCATCACCCTTCACTACACCACGATCAACACGATCGTTCAACTTAGTAATATTCATCTCACCAATCTCAGATAGAGTATAACCAAGATGATGAGCCAAAACGCCCACATACCAAAGTACGTCTCCTAGTTCTAGAGCAACAGCTTTAGGATCGACATTATTCCGATTTAGAATAGCTTTTCCAAACTTACCTGCAACTTCACCAGCTTCACTAGCTAGTTTCATTGGGAGGTAACTATCCCATTTTTCTACAGGAAACTCACCAAGAGATACAGCATCAAGTTGGTAGTAATTAAGAGAGTAATCGGGGTTCATCGCTTCTTACGTCCATCCTGTGAGCCATCACGCTTAGGCTGTCGAGCACGGTTCTGAGCCCGTGTAACAACCACTGCTTTAACTTTATCTAGACTACCTTTACGGTGATAGCCTACGTGGTCTAGTTCCTTACCATCTCCTTTGTGTACCTTACCAGCCTTCATGGCTGCATTACGTACACGGTTACGGGCAGCACGGCGCTTCTTCTGTTCTGGGGAAGCCTCCCACTTAGCTTCTTTCGCATAGTTATGAGGCATTACTTTTCATCTTCTTCATATAGTAGTCTGATTGCATGAGAGTAACCTTCCCAGTTATCAACCCCAGCAGCTTCAAGAGCTTCTAGAATGTCACTACGATGGATAAGGTACTCTAGGTAATCATCAGAAACGGTAGTCATAGACTCACTCATCCATAGGCTCCTTAATACCATACTTCTCACTGAGCATATCTGCCCAAGCAGCATAGTCGCTATCGTTCAATTCTTGGCCGTCAGTGCGTTCCACGAAACAGGGAAGTGTTGGATCAGAATACTGTTCCATTGGTCCGTTACCTCTTTCCATTCTTTCTGAGCGTGATCGTGTGTACGCTGACTATAAGCTCTAGCCCAAGCAGCTAGAGAACCAGTAACATAGTAGCTGGTGTACATCGACTGAGGCAGAACCATACGAGCCTGCTCAGGACATACATTATTATTAAGCATGTCTAGATAGAGTGCTGTACAATGAGTTAAAATATCATCATACTCTGAGTTGAGTTGGTCTTGATGGCGAAGATCGAAAGGTTCACCACTACCTTGTTTCTTATTGTCTACTGCTTTACGCCATTGAGGATAGTAGAACTCAGGCTCATCATCTACATACCTACGACTGACTTCGTTGTACACAAAGCCAATAGTATGCTTGAACCTCTGTCGAGCTAGAAAGATTGGAATAGTCTCACGCATAGTTACCATGCCGTGAGCGAATGGTGTCCAGTGACCATTCTTAGAAAGGTAAGAGATAAGCTTTTTATCTTTCTCTTCAATCTCAAGCTCTGCATCATGCTCTAGCCAAGCATCTTCACTTTTAGGTGTATAAAAACTCTCTTTAGCAAAAGACACACGAGCAGCATTAACTACTCGTAGGTCATCTCCCATGTGGTCAATATAATCAACCTTCACTATCTTCGTCCCATGTGTCTAGATTGACAGACTTAACCCGCTTGTAGGGGTCCATCTTAGGCACCTTATCCTTCTCAGGCTTAGGCTTCTTACGATCTTCTAGACGGCGCTTAAGGCGCGCCGCCCGGTTACCACTTAGACTCGTCACAGGAACCTTGTGAGTAGAATGACTAGAACAACAACGAGAATAACGTATTCGATGCTCATAGGGGTTTTACCTCAGGTAGGAGAATGTAACCGTTCATATAGAGATAAGTGAGTGCTTCCTCAGGAGTGACATCAGCTTCATCAAGGATTTCTTCAAGGCTGTACAACTTTAGGAGTTCAATGATTTCAGCCTTTACATCATCCTCTTCATCTCTAAACATACTTGTTTCCAATTTACTAACTCGATACCGTGATTGAGATTGGTACATCACCATCTTCATCAACCGTTACAGGAATATTCATTTTTAGAACCTTAGTGTTTGGTCCAATAACTTCCTCCTTACGGAGGTAATCAATTACAGCTTCTCCCATAGTCTTGGGAGTGAGCAATACACCAAAAGAAACTTCACTATTATTTGTCAACTGTATTCTTTCTTGAGGGTAGCGAGGCTAACCCACTGAAGGTCGTACTGACCATTGCTAACTTCACGTTTGATTGCGACACCGGGGTACCATAGGCGATTAACTTCTCCGGCCCATGTTGCATCATAATCCTGGTAAACTCCCGTAATAAGCCCTTGCACTCTATTTCCATCCACGTCGGTTCGGACTGTGTAGTCGAAGACATGAGTGTGTCCCTGTGTACAAGACTTAAGCTTCTTAGTTACAAGTGCGGAAGCTGGGTGTTCACCACTGATGGGTCTCCCCATAACACCAGAACAATGGTAGTGTGCGTAACTAACCCCATCAATGTCAATAACACCAGGAGTAGTACCGTTATAGCGCACCACAACGTCATAATAGTCATCAAAACTATAGTCGTTGAACCCGATTGTTCCAACCAATTCAGGGCTGAGATCAAGAGCCTTTTCAATACGGCGTTCATGATTACCCTCTAGGACTACACGATAAGGTAGACGTTTCTTGGTCTTCTTTACTGGGTCCCACATTCTAGACTGGAAGTCCAGATGGCTAGAAATATCATCAGCATAGAGACGACCAGCGAAGGCCCTCTTACCTTTGTCATAACTGGATAGGCTAGCCATATCAGCAGCGTCGCCAATGTTGACAACCACATCAGGCCGTAGGTCGATGATAAGACGAGCAAGCCAATCAGCCCGCACATTTGAATGCTCCGGGTGGGCGTGTTGATCGGGAATTACAAGATGAACTTTACTCAATGTTAATCACCACAATAAAATACCGTAGGAATATAAGTCTTGGCTTCTTCAAAAGTGCTGCAAACTTTTACATGCTCCCAGCCCCAAACCCATCCTGTGTACTTTTCTACATAAAAGTAAATATTTTCAGAAAAATCACTTTTTGCTTTTCTAATCCTGTATTTATTCAACGAACCAATCCTCTGGAATTGAACCTACACAGTAGAGAAAGCCATTCTTCTTAGCCCATTCACTATACCGTGTCTTCTTAGTTAGCTTGTTATCTTTCATGAAATACAATCTAATATCCGCATCAGGATGCTGTCGTCGCACAGCGATCATCTTACCGACATCGCCACCCCGTAGGTAGCCTTTAGTCTCGATGATCCTTCGGTGTCCACTAGGGAACACAATGGTGAAGTCTGCAACATACTTCCTAGGGGGCAATACATAAGGAAACTTATCGTACTCATAGTGGAGACCAAGGCCACGAGCCTCAGTCTCCTTAACTAGATAATCGAATGCTCCCTTTTCAAAGTTATTCTTAAGAGAATTCAATCTGTATGTGCTTCTGTAACATTTGGGAGCCGAGTGACCACAGTAAGGAAGCTAGGGCCAGTAGCGTAAAGAAAAGTACGAAGGCCGGGCCAACAAGTCCGTCTAAAAGGGCAGTAACTGCAAGCAACACTGAGCTTACGATTGCCAGACTTCCCATCAGGTACATCAGAAAACTGACGATCAGGAGGCACTGGCTGAGCCAACATCTCCCGCTTTTTATCAACCATTCTTTCATAATTATACCTTGGAAAGTTGTAAGTGTCAAGACAAATATTACCTAGTGTCTTGTCAATTACAAGGAATGAAGCGTTACTCTTATCTCGTACGGTGCTATCTTCCTTAGAAGCGTGGAGGTAAGACCCGAGCTGAGTAAGATATCCGAAGGAGTCGTTCCCAACGAGGTCATTTGCTTCAAACTTCTTGAACGAGTACGTCGAAGCACTTTTAACATCGACAAGACGACCGTCAATGACACCATCTCGATGGCCAAAGACACTATTAATTTCACACTTGTCTTGCCTGCCTTGAACATCGTGCCCTGCCTGTTCTGCTAGAAATAGTACTAGGTCTTCTAGAATGTGGCCGAAGAGGAATTTGAGTTTTGCAGGTCCTCGTAGTGCTTCAGCATTCTCGGGTTCATTGATACTATACCAGAGTTTACGTTCACACGGAGTTCCGAAATTGGACATGCGTAGCTCAGTTCCAGCTTCTCGCTGTCTAAGGCCTTGTCCAATAGAAGCCGCAAGTCTCTCAGATACTTCTTTGAGGGCCTCGGGGGGGACTTCCGCCCCCTCCTCAACGTATTCATAGATGTCCTTAACTAGAGTTTTAATCTCAGCCAGTATAAAGTTCCACTTCCTCAAAATCTGGACGACCCCAAGGATGCTTACAATGCTTTACAGCCAATTGAGCTTCTTCAAGAGTTTCTACATAACCTAGGATAGTGTCAGGATAATCCCCGTAAGGGTCACTAATGACAATTACATAGATTTTCATTAGAAGGGGATTTCATCATCAAGACCAACAGCAGCAGAGCTAGTCTTAGGTCGAGACTTCTTGGTCTCCTCCTTAGGCTCAGTGTACTTATCACCATCCTCGTCGTAATCTACATCGCCCTCGTCAGCAGACTCTACCTCACCACCATAAGCGACTAGCTTACGGACAATGACTGTGTCCATACGGTGACCCTTACCCTTCTTACTGTCGTAGACAGACACAAGGATATCAACCTCAGAGCCGTTACCGATCAGGTCATCAATAGCACGACCAGCACTATCTAGAACCTCAGGCTTACCGAAGTCAACGGTCTTACCCTTAATCTCCTGCTTGGGATTACGACGGAAGGTTACGAACTTCTCACCGTCCTTCTCCTTAGTCTTAAGCTGCATCCCAGACCTCTTGAAAAGGTCCCAGGACGGCTCAGTCATGATTAGATCAATCTGGTAGTTACCGTAAGTCTTATCAGGAGTGTGGACCTTTGCCCAATTGCAAATACCACGAAACTTATAAACCTTAGTAGCCAATTTAATTTATATCCTCAGTGTGTGTCAGCCCACGTATGACCGATCTGATATTTGCCAGCCATAGGAGCACGAATGTTAAGTTGTACACCAGCCCATGTAATTGCATCAGCTTGTGTCTGCCCAACCAATTGGGCGTATTCGGGGTTAGTCACTGTCTGCCACTCGTCGTGAACGAAGTTGACGAGCTTGTGTTCGACCTCCTTAAGGTCTTGAGCCCACTTACGTCGAGCCCACTTCATGATGACAGACTCACCGTTCTGCAAGTAACCAGCAAGCATCAAGTGCTCACTGTCTTGTTTTACGTATCGTCCGTCAAATCCTTGAAAATAACCTCGCTTTGCATCTCCAGGAATGACTTTCTGCTTGAGGATAGCAAGTCCAGGATAAGCTGCAATGAAGCTATTAATAGCATCTTCTGCTTCCCATACTCGGCACTCGAAGATTTCAGCGACTTTAGTTGGGCTAGCCCCAAGGACGAAAGCGTAGATAAACGTTTTAGCTCTATCTCTAGCTTTTGCTCCGTGCTTAAGGCACACTTCTCCAAGGGCACGTGCATTGAGACTATGTGCATCCGTTCCGTCATCTTTGTTACCTGAAATTAGAGCCTGTGTGAATACAGGATCATTGATGTAGTGTGCTAGGATACGGAGCTGGATACCTTCGGCATCGCATCCGATGAGAACCTCGCCGGGATCGGCTGTCCACAGTGAACGATAAGCTTCCTCTGCTGTGGCGTTTGCCATGTTGGGGGCAGAGTGTGACATTCGATGTGTCCACGAGCCGATGTGCCAAAACTTGCCGTGGATACGATGACTTTCATGATTGAATTCATTTTCCCATCCTTTCAGTTGGTTTAGTCGTCCAGTCAAGTGCAGCCATCGGGTAAGTTTCTTAACACCCTCAGGGGCTGTAGGTGGCAGCGTGGCTAGGTTTGTGTCGTCTAGCTTCCACCCGTACCTCTCGAACCTCTTTAGCTTCTCTTGAGCTTCCTCACTGAGTTTGTGCCTATTCCTGCGCTGAGCCTTGAGGAAGTCCTTGTGGCCATCTGTCTTGACCACTGGTTTCCACCCAGCTTCCCAAAGACGGTCGATCTTTTGCATTCCCGAACCGGGATCGAAGTCAACACGCTCCACAAGTGTAAACGGACACCCAGCGTCATAGTAGACGATGTCTTCCGGTGGACACCAACGGAAATCCTTAGAATGTATCTTACCACTTTTAGTGAGAACTGGGGTGATCTCGCGTACCGCCTTGTAACGCGGCGGAAAAAGAGTCTGGAAGCCATTCTCTAGCCCCGTAAGCTCATCAACCAAGGAAGCCCGCAGGCGATTGCTACGATCAATATCGTAATAGAAGCCATTGCGATGAAGGGATGCACACATCATCTCCGTGTCGTGTTCGACCCTGAGAGCATCACGCCATACAGGCGAACGGATATACTTCTCTAGCTTTTTGTAGACTTGATAGTTAACTTCTACGTCTTGCTTGCAGTACTTTAGTCCTTCTTCCCAATGGTCAAGGAAGGTAGCAAACCACTCGGCAGGGAAATCTCCCTTTGGATAATTAAGACGGGCTCCCCAGTCTGCGAGGGCGTGTCCTCCGGGTACTTTGAAGTCCACCAGCCTAGACACAACCAGCGTATCAATAATTCTTTCAAGATTTATCTCCACTCCGGGTACTAACCGGTTTATGACAGGACCATCGAAGGTCAGGAAGTTATGTCCAATCCAACACGACACCTGAGATGCGTACTCTCGGAACTCTTCAGGATTTCTGTCCGGCTCTCTAAAGACGCGAACTACACCCGAATTGACTTCCTTTGTTACGATCACCCATAGACGTGTAGGATTTAGACTGTCTGCTTCAATGTCAGCAACTACAAGCATTCATCAATAGCTTCCATGATCTAGATGGCCTCCTGGGTAAGGCTCAGTGTTACTCTTAGGTTCACGAGTCTTATCAGGCAGTAGTCTAATACTAGCTAACATCGACTCACGTCCGTCAGCGTATGCTTTAGCTTTTTCTTTATCAAAAATGGTTTCGATAAAAACCATTAGCTTGATGAAGTCTCCAGCCTTAGCTTTAGAGTCCTGAATGTCTCTAGAGTAGTTGAAGATAGCGTTCTCGATCTTATCCATGAGCGTCTCGATACCCTTCATCGTAGCCATCGTTACGACTGTTACGAACTAGTTCCTCAATCAGATCAATCATCTGATCTACAAACTCTGGAGGAGTATTGTGAGTATCCTCGATATTATTCAGTCGTCTGACAATCTCATCCATTTGCTTCTGTGTAACCTTCCTGATAACCATCAGTGTACTGGTCGTTACCGTACTCAGTGATGAGCCGTAGAAGCCTATCCACACCTGCTGGTGTAAAACCTAGCTTCTGTAGGATTTCCTCGATTTCCTTAAGTGACGTCACACATTCTCTCCATCTCTATATACATTGTACTACGCTGTAATACATATGTCAACACCTAGAATACTAGATGAGTAAGTTAAGCTTTAACTTAAACTACAACAACTATAGAACAAAACTAAGGGTTAAACTTTAGGTATTCTCTTAGTATACTTAAGTCTTAGGGTAACACATTATTTCTTAATGTCAACCCCTCTTGATAGCTTAACTTCAGGCCAAGTAAGGAATTTATCCTTAACCCAACCTTCAGTCTTGACACACCAGAACCAGAACTGTCGTCCATATTCTGTGTCAGTCCAGGTCCACTTCAATCTTCTATAATATCCCTATCTGTGTTAATCTTTAAGCCTTCTAAGTAAAGATCAACTTCTACAAATTTTGTTTCGGTACAATCCCTACCATAACCATTTCTTTCTTTGTATACTGAAACACAAACTGAAAGATTTTGTTTAAGGTACTCTACAATTTCCTCTTTAGTCATACTTAAGAAACCTTGTGGTTGTATTTGAGTTGGATCATCTTATCCCTCATACGAACAAGAGTATTGATAAGATGATCCATGTTCTTGAAAGTAAAAGTGGCTCCTGTGTATAGAGAATGGGTTTCAGGGTTTTCATCAAAAGTAACCCGACCACTTGACGAATAGCCGATAATATACTTATCAACTAGTTCATCAATAGTAATACCAACGTGCTCATTCATACTGGAAGTTCCTTCTAAACTACCCACTTACCTTCGTCAAACTCATAAGTCTTTTTCCACATAGTATTAGAACCAAGGTGAAAGACTACAATACCCTCAGGGTTCATAAAACCTGAAGCAGCCTGAGAACCTTCACTCTTCAACCACATCATAACCTCATCAATGTGGTTAGAGTTGAATGGTCCTTCGTGTAGAACAGGAACAACATCTACACAGTCAGGGGTATTCTCTTTATTCCACCTACTATAGTTGAACAGAGAGAACTTCTTTTCCTTAAGACCATAGTTTCTCTGAATTCCATTACCCCACCATTCTCCAAAATGGCGGCCAGGGCCAAGTTTTAGTAGTTCTTCTTTGTGTCGCTCAACCCAAACAGCGAAGCCATAGTTGTCGGACTTAGGTGTAATCAAACGAGTACGAGAACCAGCACCAATCTGACCATCATCAGTAATAATGATCTGAGCATTAGTGCCATCTAGCTTCTCTGTGACTACCATATTTTTACTAAGCCTAGAGAGTTTAGGCCAAGCCTCAAAGGTGATCTCATTCATACCGGAAGTTCCTTCCCTTCAAACACAACCTGGTCGGCCTCAGCCATTACAAAGGTTGTGGGGTTAAAGTAGAGTGGGGTGGCAGGTCCTGTAATAGACGTAAAACGGTTCTTAGAGATAGATAAGTTCGTTGTGTTCCTAACTATCGGGTCAGCATTCTCAATATCTCGATACATGTCAATACGAGTATTAGCAATTTTAGAAATGTTTCTGGACCCTCTGGTTTTCCCATCATCATTGACGTGCGAGATAAACACCAAGTGGAACTTGAGATCATTTACCATTTGTCCCATCTTAGTAGACAGATAGTCTAGCGTCTTCCTTTCGTCAGCTTCTACGAGGCCTGTTGCCAACATTGTAATATGGTCCAAAAATACCACACGACAACCGCAAGCAGCGACCATGAACCGTATCGTGTCCAGAATAACAGATGGGTCGTCACTACCAAAATGAGAATAGACGTGCAGGCGATCATCACGCTTAACCAAGCGTCGTAGGGCATCTTTAACCTCCTCTTTACTTACAGCGGCGTCTGGGAGATGGACTGGAGTTGAGAGATGAAGTCCTGCAAGACCTTTGATAGTTCTCGCCTTGTTTTCCTCAAGGTGCACAATTCCGATATTGTGATCGGTTGTGGCCAATAGATGGTGCTCAACTCCACGGATGATTTCAGTCTTTCCAACTCCTTCAAGTGCCGTGATAAGAGTTGCTTCTCCTGGTCTGAGACCACCAGTCATCTCCTGTAGTGATGGGTAAGGCCATGTCCCCAGAGGCTCTGAGAACGTATCGTCATCAATTACCGCGTCAAACTCACTGTAAGAGCTCATGACGCCTTCGGGCATGTACCGCTTATGGTTCCACCATGTCCGCTTTAGTTCGTCTCCTAGACCCTTCTGTAGATAACCATTGGCATCTTTAAGAGCCGGGTCAAATACTACAGCGTAAACCTTGTTAAAATCAAAGAGTTCAGCGACCGATCTGGCTGCTGCCTGACCTGGTCCATCGTTGTCGAAAGCCAGGATGATTTTGTCAAAGCTATTAAGGTAGTCTCTAGCTCTAGCACAGTCTGCCTTGGCTGAGCTGGCTCCTCGAACTGATACCGCTGGACGGTTGGACACCTGATTGATACTGGGGGCATCGTACTCTCCTTCAGTAATGGTGATTACGTTACTGGAACCAGGGGGAAACTTGTTCATGCCAAACAGAGAAGCATCTTTCATCTGGCCCTTGGACATGATCTTCTTATCGTCGAACCCACGAACCTTACCAGTCTTTCCATCCTGTGTGTAAGGAAAGAACACCTTAACTGGTTCACCATCTGCATTGAACTTAGTCAGAATGCCGTAGGTCTTCATGGTTGCTACGGTCAATCCGCGCGCTGCATGGTAGCCGTAGGTAAATTCACCTTCATCAGGCTCATACGCCTGAGCTTCTTCATTCACTTGTTTTCGTGATCCTTTACCACAAGAGAAACACCATCCTCCATCGTCGTAGATGGAGTAGGCGTCACCACTTCCGCACTCAATCCTTGGACAGGGTTGGTGGGACTTCAACAACTTCGACAAGCTCATCCTCTAGAAAGGGGTTATTTGTGACCTCGTATATACCACATTGATCCCTACAAGTCCACCCCAAAAGAATGTCATCCCAATAAAGTTTTACTGGGGTTTCACGAGGGGTGGATAGAGAAGGAGCAGTGGGACTATAGTCACAGTAAAAGCATCGCATATTATTTACCTTGTGTCAATACTTAAATGCCGAACTTCTTGATTTCGTACCAACTGAAAAATACTTTGAAGTAGTACTTTCCAGGGCTAATCCATACGTACCACGTACGGCCTAGAGTACTATCAGTGAAGTTCATTGTGTCATCTCCTGAAAATAGTCGAGGTATGTATCGACTGTGGTACCCTCAAGACCTGGGGCGGTATTACCTTCCAGTACAAGGGCAATGTTGCTAGGCTTGTGGTAGATAATGTCCAGGGCACAGAAGTGCATGTCCGGGAAGTGGTTGGTCATGAGGTCTACAGCAACCTTTATGACAGGATCAGGAGTGGGCTTGTCCTCATTCTTGACGAACACGAACCCATTCTCAAGGTTACGAACCTGCCAGTTTGTTACTGCCAGAACGCCATCTTCTCCTCGTCGGGCAGCTTTGCGCTGGACGAGTCGGGAAGAGAAGACACCGTCTTTGTCTTTGAAGACGTGAACCCGGTACTCGTGAGTTTTACGGACGTACCGCGTGTATAGAGGTGCTCCATCAGGGAACTTATTGTCGGGTCCTTGGTCCACTGACCAAATAACCAGTCCCTCGCCTCCACTAGCGCCAGTCTTGAACCGCGCAACTGTAGTGTCGTTCCACTCTCTAGCTCTAGCTCCAGAGTCACTCCATTGAGGGACCAGTCCAGAATTTTCTCCGACATGCTTAAGAACCTCAGCTTATCCGTCATATTATGTAGAATGAAGTAGGGATTAAGCCCTACATCAGGACGATTAGGGCTATCCTTACGGATGCCCCAATTAACCAAGATACCGTTCTTGGGACGTGTCTTCACCCGCACCTTAAGAGCAATCCCTCGCTCTAGAGCACGAGCCTCCAAGGCAAGAATACTCTTGGAGTTACGAAGATACGGGTAAATGTTAATCACGTCTAGGCTACCTTCTTGCTAGTTTCTCTTGCAGTGAACTCGAACATTCGATGAGCCTCGAAAGCTGACTCGATACCGATCTCTGCCATAGCTCCAAGATCGAGAAGATCGAACTTATGATGCTCACGACGGAACACATGGTCTAGTAAAACTTCCGGGTTCTCAGAGAAGTCTTTGATAAGATGACTCATATCTCTGTACTGAGAACCGTACTCGACCACACGCTCACACCAACCAGCCCACTTAAGGATTTCATCCTTGTCGATAGAGCAACGGAAGGTACGGAACTCAAGAGTTCCGATCTTGGTTAGGTTGTTGGTGTTGAGAGCAGCGTACTTACCGTGCTGCCCCACACCGTAGAGAGTACCATTGATAGCGAGATGATGAGTAGCCCGACCGAAGAACTCGGGTAGATCACCACAGTCATACGAAGGAAGGCAAAAGAGGTTGCCATCCCTAGTAGGACCACACAGCCTCATGAACACAGGCTCGATGAGAGTGAATGCAATGATAGAGGAAAAGATTTCCCAATAGGTCTTCTCCTGGACATTGACGTGAATGTGCGTCGAAGCACGATAGCAGTCCTTAGAAACTCTTGAAGCATTCTCTTCAAAAGCATTCGTCAGGAAGTCTAGGCGATTGCTAAGATCGGCAGTAGTGCAGGCACCGATAGTAACATACTCTTTCGCCTCACCACGCAGTGAGCCTTCCTTGTGTACCTCCCAGCCAAAGGCTGCTGCCGGAAGGCCAACGCCTTCCAGCTCGATCTCGACTCCAAAGGTACCTTCGACCCTCTGCATCGGAATAGTATCGCGGAGTTTCTTACTCATGATCTTGGACACGTTAACCCCCAAAACTCAACCCAACGGCCTGAAGGGCACGCTCGGTGATTGAACTCTGGAACTCGGACACCACCTTGGTACCCTGAAGGTAACCAATGACGAAGCCTCTGTTCTCCACGCTGATCTTGTTACCAGATCGAACAAGAGCGATACGATCAGACAACCGATGGGTTGCCTTAATCATGATCTCGCTGATGTCGAACTGCCTGATGGGTCGGTCCTCGAAACTCTTAAGAAGAGTAGAGAGACCAACACCACCAAAGAGATTGATATGACCCTTCCGACCTGCCCTAGCAAAACCAGTATTCTCAGAAGTAATACCTTGCTTATACACACGAGCGGGATGGCGCACGTACATGTAAGCATCACCCTGAATGTCGATGTAACCAGGGTCGGGGCTACGAAGGTTAAGACCCTCGTCGTTGAAAACGATCCAGTCTCGACCACCCTCAGAGTTACGCCCGTGGAACCCAAGGCCCATCTTGCCAGTGAGATCACACTCAACATGACCGCTCACACGATCAACATAGTAGGCCTTATCGTAGACAGTGATGATGGAGTTGGCCAGGCGAAGGTTCCACTCATCTTCTGTGTCGTACTTCATCTTGAAGCGAGGAAGACGGGTAGTCTTTTCACACGAAGGAATAAAGTTGATCTTCTTTTTTCTCGGCGGTTCCGCAACAGGCTGAAGAACCTGTTGGTCTCTAATACGCCTGATAGCATCGTCTACATCAACCTGACCCCAAGCAGGCGCAGGCATAGGAGCAGGCATAGGAGGGAATGGTACCCGAACCTGATCTACACCAATCACGAAGTTTTGATTGATATTAAAACGAGCATCAGCTTCAACTAAAGGCTTGGGCTTTCGCTTTCTGACAGGAATAGGTTGTTCCCCAAAGGGATCGAAGGGCGGCATGTTATCTTCTCCGTTTTTACGCAGCCATCGAGAGATGGGCAAGCTGCGGATAAGCCGTAGGCCAGTCGAGAATATTTTCATTGATGATCTTCTCCGCAAGGCCAGGGTAAGCACCCTCAAGGTCCTCACCACTATTGAGATCGTCAATGGCCTTCAGAGTACGATCATAGACGAACCCAGCGATCTTCTCGTCATCAACCCAGCGATTGCTGAGAGTGCGATACTCCATACCATAGGGCTTGGGTCGGAAGGCACCAGCCTTGCCATAGAGCTGCCGACGCTTGTCGTCCGGGTCCCACTGTAACGAAGGCAGGCCGAGGTAGAAGTCGAGCTGAGCTGCGATAGAACAACACTCCATGATGTGAGCCATGGAGTCGGGGTCCTTACCCTCAGTGAACCCGATGTGGACATGACCCGAGCCTGTACGGAATGGAGTGTTGGCGTCCGGCTGCGGATTGTGGGACATGGTGTACGCATTCCAGTCCGGGTTACAACCCAGAGCACGAACAGGCTCGGGCATAGAGTCGATGTACTCATGACCGAACTCAGCAGTCGGGATGGCAACGAGGACACAGCCCTCCTGTTCCTGCTGGACAATATCGTTCAGGTCCTTGAAGACCTTAAAGAGATTGCCGATGAACTGCTTCTTGGTCTTGGACGGCTTGACGTTGAACTCCAACGCCATACCATCGACCTGTACAGCACCGTTGGCAACGACACGAGGACGTTCCTTGGTACCACACGGGAACGTATGACCTGAGATGAATTTGCCCTCCTTGTTGAGGACGAATACTTCAGGATCAGCGCCAATAAGGATGTTCTTGTACACTAAGTTTCTCCTACGTTAAGCCCAGCGCATCTGACGCTGACGATTGCCATGGGGTCGGTATAGTTCGAGCTTGGCCTGAGGATAATGCTCGTTAATCATGTCGATATTCTCAGGTACACTTCGGCATTCACAACAGACATAATCAGTCTTGTCTACCCACCGATTGGTAGCCACATCAGGTTGAGGATCACCACACCACGCACAACCATCGGCAAGGAACCGAAGGTACGTGTTGTTGTCTACATTGTGTCCTCTGGTTGTTTCGCGGTAGGCGAAGTTCGACATGCTCGGCGGCTTGATCCTGACGAGTTCAGGGACCGGGTCAGCCCCTGCCGTTCCCTCGAATAATTCTTCGAGGGTGGCAGGCTTGGCCCCAGCATCCACATCAAGAAATTGTCCGTCATCTGGGTCATCGCTCCCAGGAAAGGTATCTCCCTCAGTGGAGGGCGCTCCTTTCTGAACCAGGGGTTGCGAAGGTGACGTGGTCTCCGTCGTCGAGGGACTGTTGACCATAGGACTCACGCCACCATCTGACGTATTCTTCTCCTTCGTACCAGGGGACTTCACTGGTATGGTCGCTGGCCCCAGCACCGTCGTGGGAAGCAGAATGATGTCCGCCTCCCTTTTCACCACCCAGTTCTTCATCTTGTCGCACCACACCACTCCCGGTTTCCCCGGGATAACGAGTCCCTCCTTCACCTCCGGCGATTTTTCCGAGGCTTTCGGTGTTTCCTGCTTGGCTGTTGTGGCCGGCCCGAGAAAAGGGGCGGTATCGGCCACCTCCTTGGGGCCGTGGAAGGAGTGCGTGACAGGAGCAGACTTACCCTTGAGTTCCTCGGTGTAGTGCCGAGTCTTCTTCATGTTATGCGAGAGCGGAAGCTCAAACACAGCCAGAGTATCTTCCTTGAGAGACACGACAGTGAACTTACCGACGTAGCGACCAAGCACGAACTCTAGCATAGCAGACTCACTGGCCCAATACATAGTACCAGCATCGGTGTAAGCCAGAGCAAGAGGACGCTTGGAGTTACGCAGGAAGTTCAGTGTATTGTCTTTCTCGTCCACATAGACGAGAGCCCATGCACCACGAGTCTCCTTGATGACATCGTGAATACCATGAAGACCGATGTTGTGGTACAGCAGAGCACTGTCGCTCTCGGTGTTGGGAATGTGCTGTCCATTGATACTGTCGATAGTACCATTGTGCACACCAGTAATACCCTGGCCGAAGTGGGGATGAGTGGTCTCAAGGGAGACCTGACCCTTAGTAGGCCAGCGGGTGTGACCGATGGCGATGGAAGGACCTTGGCCGATAGGGTGGTGGAAGAGACGCTGGTTCATGTCCCGGTCGTGTGCCAGATCGGTACCGTTACCGATAGTCTTGAAGGTGCTGACCTCACCCTTATTGGAGGCAATGACAACACCTGCACCCTGCCAACCACGAAGGTTGGACACAGTAAGAAGGTCCTTGAACCTATCTTTCTCACCCGCTGTAAGCCAGGGGTTTGCAACACCTACGATACCACACATCTATTTTATCCTTCTTTAGTCTTAGAAATTAGATACGAGCAGCAGCCCGATCCAGGCAGGTGAAGAAGAGTTCTTCACAGTCCTTCACCCCGTACTCCGGGTGGGGCTGGAAGCACATGGACTTGGTGTGGGGATAGAAGACAATCTCCACATCAGGGCTATAGGTCCAGTCGGTCGCACGCATACGCTGACTGCCCACGTCTCTGTACGCACTCAGCTCAGCCCAACCCCACAGTTCAGAAGTCTCCTTATCGGGCTTCATCATCTGGTGATGAGTAGAGGTACACTTGATGCGAAGTGTATCCTTGTTATTGTTGGGCAGAGTTCTATTCAGCTCCGCGATCCGGTCAAGGAAGTCATCATCATCTTCTTCTTCACCCTGCTCGTACACACCCTCATTACGTTCTTCAGCATACTTGAAGGTGCTATTGGGCGAATAGATGACAGGATGAGTTCCGCCGATAGCGTGACGGTCCACATCTTGCCACAACTTACCACCAGACATGACGTTCAGGAACTGAGCACCACGACAGATGCCCACCTTGAGCTTACCTTCTGATTGTAGAAACTGACGAGACTCCGCAGCATCACGGTCGAAGTTACTACGTGTGGTGCGATGTGGAACATCGTTGTACAGCTCAGGAGTCACATCTGAACCGCCTGTGAAACAGACGACAGCAGCGTCATTCAGGTTGTGGCAAACGTGGTATCCACGATCACGGAACATCCGCTCGATACCACCGTTACCACCAACTACGAAAACAGACTTGTCCATGTATTCCTCTGTTATTTCTTAGTGAAAAAGGTTCTCGTTGATGACCTTCAAGATGTTGGGCATAGTGTTACCCTCGATCTCTTTCATCAACTTACCTAAGAGCCTAACTTCTTCCACACAGTTGAAGATATCCCAGGCGTTGCCGGCAGCATAGTTACCAGCCTTCTTCTGGTAAGAAGGTTTACCCTCCAAAGAAGGAGAGCGATTGGTACACTTACGAATGTACCCACTCATCCCTGGTAGAGGAGTGTGACCAGGAGACATCACGACAGTGAACCGCTCCTCACCCTTTACTTCTACAGGAGGGGGATCAGCGTACACGGCAGGCACGATAATGCCATTGCCGTAACGATCTCTGAGGTAGCGACGACGGTCCTCAGGGTCACGCTTGTAGTAGCCTTCCTTGACCAAAATCTTCGGAGGCTTGACATCCCCCTTAGACTTCAGACCATGACACAAGACATAGGCCATAGCAGGATGGACGCCGTACTGGTCCTGCATACGAGCCCACAGCTTCACCATGTCCTCGTGCTCATACGCCTGACGAGAGGCGATGAGAAAGTTGTAGATTAGTGCGTGAGCAACGTCACTGACATCGAAGATAAACCCCGAACTCCTGATCTTGTCGAAGTCGTTGTTCAGAAGGTGAGGCAGTAGAGGATGCCACGGTGAGAGATCGGGGTCGATGAGGAACTTCAGCCACCGGTCGGATAGAGGGCCAGGCTTCCACTCTTTATGACCATATTCCATCCTCTCGGGACGTTCACCATTCCAGGTGTTCCACAGGTACTTACCAGTGGGATTACCAGCAGCAATGGCAGAGAAGCATGGACCAGTCTTGGTCTCGTAGAGAACCTTACCATCCTCATCCATGACACCGAAACGATTGAGGCCTTGGCCAGTACGACGCTGGTCTTCAATCTTTGCGTAGATTTTGTCGAAGTATTTCATTCTAAACTCCTGAACCTCTCTTGCACTTGTACTCCTCGACACGCCAGTTATTGGGGTCGGTGAATGTGTTACGCATTATGACAGGAATTTGTTCCTGAGCAGCTATTACGCACTGCTGAGGCGTTAACTCTCTGAGAAGAGGAGTCTCTATCTCATGACACAGGGACTTCTCGTTCATGCAGAAAAGAACGACTAGGATCATCGGTCCCACATCACCCTCCATCCAGCTAAAGGTTAACCTTAAGTAATACTATCCACTACAGAATAGTAGAAGTAAATACTTAAGGTAATACTTACGAATACTTAGAGTATCTCCTTAGGTTACAACCTTAGGATAACACCCTTTCCGTGTGTTGTCAAGGAATTTATACCTCGACCTCGATCTCTTTGATGAAGGTGCTATTGATTTTATTCTCCTCTACCCATCTATTGTAGTGTTCCACACCATACTCGTTGTCGGTCATGGAAACTACACGATTAGGGTTACTACGTGTACCTGCGAGTTTGAATGCCACCTTAATAGTGGTAGGCGCGTTCTCCATCATACCGTAGGAATTGGTGTAACCATTAGGCGTGCAGTAACAGGCGGTCTCAGTATTTCCTTTCCTCAGTAGAAGAATGATCTTGAAAGTGCTATTGACCTTACGATCAGTACACAGCACCCGAACCTCATCGTACTGATTGCCTACCGAACGTACAGGCTTAGTCCAATCAATCGTCTTGTTCATGGCACTTCTACCTCGATCTCCTTGATGAACTCTTCGTTGGCTTGACGACCCTTCTTACAGGTCTCGTACCTAACGCCGAGCATGTCTTCTGAAGCACAATTCACGTTACCATCACGTTCTATGTAGAAATACGCCTTTATGGTTTTCGGCTTGTTCTCAAGCTTACCGTAACCATGGGTGTTGCCTTCAGTGTCTGAGAACACAACCGCTTCTTTACTATCCATCTTGAATAGCAGAACGACTTTGAAGTCGTTAGAGACCATACGATCAGTGCAAATAACTCTCACACTGTCGTACTCCTGTATGTTTGTGCGAATAGGCTTAGTCCAATCAATCTTCTTGTTCATGGTACCACGAGTCCTCTTCGGCTTGGAAGTTCTCACGACAGATGAAGAAAAGCATACCTACACCAAGGAACGCTGAGAAACCCAGCGCCCCTAAAAGGTATGCAGCGATAGCCCATGCTGACATTAAGGTATAGGCCTCCTGAGCCCTTCCTGAGATACGCCTATATACCACTGATAGCGTGGCCTACGACACCAAATCATATATCCTGACCCAGTGTCGTAGTAACCAAGCACAGGTTCATGGGGATCGGACCCAATAGAACGGCAGTACTTGATAGCCTCCTGCATCAGGCAGCCAGCGGCTCGGTGAAGGAAGCCGGGATCGAGACCTGATCGTTCTCGTCCTTGTTGGTCTCTTCGGCCATGGCCTTAAGCTTCTCCTTGCGGTCGGCCACCTCGGCTTCGTGCTCGACCATGATGTTGCCGTTGCGCTCACGGACACGACGCTGCATCTCCTGGTCGGTCATGAAGACGGTATTACCCATCATCTCACGGAACCGCTTGACTGCCGACTTCATGTCGGAAGCCCACAGAGTCAGGCTGTCGCCACGACCGAAGTGGAACTTGAAGGTGGTCTGGTGCATGTTGTTGGTCTTCATAGCTATTCTCCTAGAGTTGACGATGATGTTGATGGGAACGTGTTGAAGGATTACTTGCCCTTCATGGAGCCGGGCATACGGTACGCAGCCCGCTGAGCGACGCCGACGGTGTTCTGCGTCGAGGTCCATGCAGCCTGACGAATGTTGAGCCGACGACGAGCGCGACGGAGAGACTTGCCCTCACCAGCCGGAGTGTTGTCGATCGCGCAGATGCGGCCAATGATGGAGTCATGAGCACGACGACCTTCGTAGTCGATCATGATCTTCTTGATCTGAGCCTTGGTCATGGTAATCTCCTGATAGCTGCGAGCGTTATGACAGGAAGCGTTATGCTTCGGCGTAGTACTGGTGGCGCATCCACACCATAGTTTGTTGGTGTCTACGGATGCATAGTAGTGCGAAGTCATGCTCCCTATCGGTTACATACTTACACCTGAGAAAGGCTCTGTAAGCCTTTATCTTTGTCACTCGGTATTTCCGGCTGATGAGATAGTCTTGCCGGGTCATGGTCAGTCCAGTCGAGCGACGATGAGAGAAATCTTCTCGGGCTTGACACGGCTGGACTTGATGACAGCCTTGGCACGGTCAGCCGAGCACTTGAACTCAGCTCGAATGCTGTCTTCCAATTTCTTGGCGTCGAGCTTCGAGTCGTCGTACTTGGACACAGAACGCATAGCGAGTACGTCGGTCGTGATGAGCGGCGTATCGACAGGCACCTGCTCCTTGAGGAAGGCAGTGTGCCCCTTGGCGATCAGCTTCGAGAACTCCTCTTGGACAGTCTCACGACTCTCCTTCTCACGGATAGCGAAATACTTCTGTGCCTCGCGTGAGATGTACAGTCGGCCAGCCTCGCCCTGGTCGTTCAGGTTGTAAGGCGCACCGAACAGGTCATACAACTTCTGTTGCGTAATCACGGTTCACGGTCTCCTAGATAGTCATACAAGTACTCGTCCGGGGCGAACCCGGTATTCCCATCGAAGGAGCCTGCTTAACCTAACCGGGTTTAACGGGAACAGGCCTGAGCTTCACCCGACGAATAGCAAAGCACGGCCGGTCATGACAGGAGCTTATCCTACCAATCTCGGCCGTGCATTAGTTCATAGGTGTGGCTTACTGAAGGTTGCCAGCGCCCGGATTGCCAGCCGCCACCAGCTTGGCGATCTCCGCCTGCGCCGTCTGAAGGGCCGCGAGGATAGCCGGCGAGACCTTGGTCTGCTTGCGATCCGTATCGTCCTTCGTCAGACCCTTGACCATCGCATCGACACGCTTCATCACGTCCTCGTCGGCGATGACCGTCAGGTCCGAGGCAGTGACCTTCAGCTTGTAGAAGAACTCGGGTTTGCGCTCGACGCCGCCGAGTTCCATCTTGTCGTTGCGGAACACGTTCTCGATCTTGTTCGTGAACTCGGCACGCTGATCCATGCGGCCATTGATGATCTTGAACGCGCCGCCTTTCTTCTCGGCACCCGTGGTCGGAGCGATCCAGCCGGCGCCCTCGGGCAGGCTCTTGGAGGTGGAGCCCTCGCCGCACAGGTAGTTCACGTAGACGCGGAAGTTCGTCTGATGGGCCGCGTTCAGCGAGTTGTAGAACTTGTTCAGCACGTCGATCTGCCCGTGGATGGACAGATGGAGCAGAGCCGACACCGCATTGATGTGGTACGCGCTTTCGAGCTTCGTGCGCAGTCGCGCAGTCTGGTCGATCGACTTGAACAGCTTGGTTTTGTCCGTGATGAGGCCGAGGGCGAGCATCTGGTCATTGTTGAGGGCCATAACTATCTCCATTAGTCATTCACCTACACAAGCGTAGGGTAGGAGACACAGACCGACTGCAACCCAGCAGGACTGTCAATGTGTGCCATAAACACACTAAGGCTAATGTCTCCAACGCTACGCTAAGTAGCGGTCTAATATTTCATCGTCACGGCGCCCGACAAGACTTCAAGTCTGAAAGAGAGGACGACAGGACAATGAACCTGTGTGCCTTGCAGCATGTGCGCAGCCTTATGACAGGATCATCTATTAGCCATTCTCTGCAAACGGGTTGCAGCCACAACAATAGGTTGTGCTATTAGTAACACAACCACGCTACCTCGACACCACAACTCAATGGAGTGTCTACACATAGCGGCCCGCATAACGGATCGGTCTAAACCTAGCCTTGTAAGAGCGTCGGTTTATCCCATGCAGTGAGTGCGCTGTCCAATTGTCTCACGACAAGAGGCGTCTGTCTCACTAGGTAGAACAATAGAGACACGGCATAACCATGTCAACCTAGTTGTTCAATGCTATCCACACGCCTAGCCTATGGATAGAAATCAACAACCTTTATTAACCGAAGACAATCCCAGCGCGGACGCACATAGTGTAGGCGTCGGAATAATGCCGATGGTAGTCGTACTCATTGCAGTTGTAAAGTTCCATTTCATCATTGATGAGGAAGTTAGCATCGGCATACGCGTCGAAGTTATCGAATGACATTACGTTGTCATCGCCGTCCATAACACCGATCATCCTTCGTTCCTCGCCTTCATGTGGCGCTCGTCGCGCTGCCACTGCTTCACGATACCGTCCGCCGTCCGCTGCATGTCTGCCTCAAGCCGGAGCTTCAGGGTAGAGAGCGCCGCGACCTTAGTCAAGTCCTTATTCTCAGTGGCCTTGCGGAGGCGCATGACCACGATACGGTGCCGCTCTTTGAGAGCGTCCCATTGTTCGGTCGGCAGGCGAGCGTCACTGACACCCTTGCGAGCCGGAACCTTGTAGAGTGAGGCAGCTACTAGCTGATCCCCGTGTGTGCGATGATTGAAGGCACCAATACGGACGTTCTGACAGGAACGCATGACTAGTATCCTTCCTCATACACGAGGGCGGCGAAGCACACACACAGCACAGCGAATACGCCGATAGCTGCGAGGCTGAGACCACACAAGCCACAATCTGAGAACATAAGGTCAAACATGGCAGACAGATACCTCACGAATGAAGGGCGATGTCTGAAAGGCGACATCTACTTGACCGCATAACGGCTTGGTTAGGCTCTCAACACTTGGCGACTAGGAAGGTTCCACACCCGATGGGGTAGTTGCTCTCTAGTGCCGCTGTGCCGATGACCAAACAATGCCCGATGACAGGAAGGGTTGCAACAACTTTCTTTCTTATGTTTCTCTTATTTTTGGTGGATGAGATATAGTTCATACCCTGCATTATAGTGCTACATAATAATAAGATAATAATAAGAGAGTGCCTTCGTATGAGCATGAAGAACGTGCGCACGTATGGCAACGATTGTGCCAGTTGGTGTAACATATTGGCAACACTGGTAATAATACCACAGTGTGACATTGGAGCAACAGTGTTGCAGTTGTGCCACCAGGGTACCTTCCTACTGGTAGATAGATGTAACATTATTACATTACACACACAGAATGAGAAGGAATTCCTATTGTGGGAGAAACCTCCTACCCCACCCAGGGGGCGATGGGTGCCTCCCTCCCCCCATAAGCCACCCCTACATTTTCTCACAGAAATTCACCTATATAGGTTTATTTTATTTATTTGCACAGTTTCAGTGGTTTTGCTATTGACACCACTTTCAAATAGTTGTATAATTAGACTATAGAGAGAGAGAAAGAATTAGTTAAATTTACCCTTGACCTTCCCTAGCTAGGGGGTCACCTTAGATTATCCTCTCCCTGCAAAGTTAAAGAGCCTTGGTTGATTGAAGCTAAGACTAAACTGCTCGTTAAGCTTAAAGCTAAACTTAAAGTTAAACCTTCTGGAACTCTAGAAATATACTACTAAGCAGTTGACATAGAGATTTACTTATGATATAATTCTTATGTAAGCTGAGATGAGGATTTCACTTACGATAACTCAAGGTGACCCCAAACGTCTAGGTATTCTTGCTTAGACAACCCCGGCATGAGGATCATCCCTTGTCCGGGGTATTTCTTTCTCTAGCTAGGAGACCAATCAGATGGCTCAAGGTTTGTATGCCCCGGATGGTAGTCTCCGGGTATCTATCTCAGGAACTGATGCAGCGAGTAATGCTCCTGGTGTTCCTAATGGTAACCTCTTTACTCAGACCACTGTGACTGTTCCAGCTAACACTTCTACCAAGATTGCTAGTGCTGGTGATAGACTGTTCTCAATTATCAATATTGATACAGGTAATGTTAATCTAGCCTTTGGTGCTGGTCCTGCTGTAGTTGATGCTGGCTTCCCTTGTGATGCTGCTCCTGCTGCTGGTCGCCAGGGTGGTGGTTTCTTCCTGGATATTCCTACGACCTCTGCTGTGGACATCTACGCTTTCTCTGCTATCGGTTCTCGTGTTGTTGTTCTGAGGGGGTAAGACATTGGGTATCATTAATCCAAGGTATGTCCCTGACCCAGGTCTACAGATTGTAGGTTCTAGATCGGTTCTGCCTGCTGCTAACTTTACTGCTGCTTCTGCCGTTCTTCATGAGTCTAGGATTAGATTTCAGATTGGACCTCAGGACGCTACAGACATTCGATTTGGCTACTGTAACTTCTATAGAGACACTGCTGGTGACGTAAGTGGTGCTAATGCCATCAATGTCCAAGCTGCCTTTGAAGAGCTAGCTACTGGTGGTAACGTTGTTAACTGGCGTGGTTCCTTTGACGGTAAGTCTAGTGTAGACATTGCTGTAGGTAACCAGATTACGCTAACTGATCCTTTTGCTGCTACTCTTGCAGCTAATTCTTTACATTGGGCTAGAACTGCTGTTAACATCACTGCTGGACAATCTTGGCCCGGTGGTTACACTACACTCTTCAGTCCAGGTAACGTTGGTATCCTTGGAGATTACTTCCGTAACACTCCCACAGGAACTCCTACACAGGTCTACGGAACTAGCGCACTTACTAATGGTGCTGATGCTGCTCCTTCCCTGAATGGCCCAGGCGGTTATGGCCCAATTGCTATTCTAGGTATTCCTAAAAAGAAACACCCTGCCGTCTTTATTGACGGAGACAGTATTACCTACGGACAGAATGATGTCCAGGCTACCTTGGTTCTTGGTGTTAAAGGTTGGGTTGAACGAGGCCTTATTGGTCTTGTGTCTTACCATAATTCTTCAAGAGCTGGCGATAGACTCCTATACGCTGCTGGTTCTAGGTATTCTCAGAGCCGTAGAGTTGTAGCTAGGTACTGCACACATGTGTTGTGTGGACTAGGTAACAACGATGTGACTAATAGAACTCTTGCTCAGATGCAAGCTGATGCTGTTACACTGTGGGGTTACTACCGTAGTAGAGGTAAGAAGGTCTACCACACATACCTAACTCCCCGTACTACTTCTGCCAATAGCTTCATTGATGCTGCTCAGACACCTGTTGCAGGCTACGAGTCTGGAGGTATCAAAGATCAGTTCAATACCTGGTTGACAACTGCAAAGACTTCTGGTCTCGTGGATGGTCTACTGGATATTAGACCCTACTGTGAGGATGCTACGACTCCTTCAATTTGGAAGTATAATGGCACACCTAACTACTATTCTGAAGGTACACACCCTTCAGCAGTAACTTGTGCAGCGGCTGCTGTTGTCGCATCTAATTGGGCAGCTACTCTAAGTTAATCAATAGGAGACGAACTTATGTTTATTACACCAAATGTAGTCAATCTTAAGTTCGTCTCTACCACTCCTATGAGTGTGGCTAATCTGCTGGCCAATTATCCAGCTAATTCTAGTATCCTCGGGTACTACGCTAGGGTGACAGACCTCTACGGAGGAGCAGATGAAGTTATGCGATGCACTCGCTCAGGTGCAACTTACTATTGGAGGCCGCAGCGTTCAGACTATGCGCAGGATCAAACCCTGACTGGTGGCGCTATGACGTTGACTCCTCTTGTTACTCCTCCTGTGATGTTCCTTAGTGGAACCCTGACGAGTAATGCTACTCTTACTCCTTCAAGTACTAATGCATACCCTGGAATGTCTTTTAAAGTTATTTCTATTGGTGTTCTAGGTCTCTTTGGAATTACGTTAGCTGGACTTCTTGGTGTATCGGTACCCCTGCTTAGTGGAGGTGTTAAGACTCTTACCTACACAGGAACAGGATTTAGATCAGAATGAACAACAAGATTTTTAAGAACAGTTCAGGAGCTTATCTCCTTCGTACTATCTTCTGGGAACAGCTTGGTGCCGATAAGACTGGTGCCATCTACACTCTCAAGGATGAGCCACACGAAGGACTACCTAGCCTTAAACAACTCTATATGAACTACAATGACCTTACTGAGTATGAGTTTGCTGTCAACTGCTTCTATGGTGTAGAGCATTGGGAAGCTCTCTGCTCCTGTGGTTGGTTCCACCCCTACATTACTCAGTGGCGTAAAGAGTTGTTCCTCAAGGTTCAGTCTCAGGCCTTACGTAATATCCGTCTAGAGGCAGAGAAAGAGTCTCAAACTAAGCTCGCAGCTAATAAATACCTGCTTGAGCGTGGTTGGGAACCTAAAACTCCTCAACTTAATAAACGTGGCCGTCCATCTAAAACCGAAATTAAGGAGGCTGCTAATGAGCAGCTAGAGCTTGATAATCGTCTAAAAGAGGACATCAAGAGGTTGGAGATCAACTAATATGCCTGCTAGACCTATTATTGATGCTCTGGCATCTCTGACTAATGAAACATCTGCTATTAGTTCTATCAATACTAACTTAAATAGAGTGGCGGATGTAATTCCGTCTCTTCTTTCTCGTTCTAGCACTACTGATAATGCTATGAATATCCCGCTGGATATGAACAATCAGCGTATTCTTAACATTCCTATTCCTGTTTCTAATACTGACCCTGCCCGAAAAATAGACCTCGATACTTTTAAGACTCAAGTACTAGCAATTATTCAAAGTGCTGGTACCACTGGTCCAGTTGCTAATGTAGCTTATCGTGCTGCTAATGCTGTTGCAGACTTTGGTGTACCTACTAATGGTACCAGTAATTGCCGCCCAGCAATTCAAACTGCAATTGATGCTATCGCTGCTCGTGGTGGCGGTACTCTACAGCTTCCTCCGATTAGGATGGGTATTGACGGACCTCTGTATGCTCGTAATGCTGTAAGACTAGAAGGTACGGGAGGTGTTCCTCCTACTGGTAATAATCCAGAACTTAGCGGTACAATTCTTTATCCTTTGGCTGGTATGTCCTACATGATTACCCAAGCGGATATGAATGTTCCACTTCATACTTTTGCTATGGATAGAGTTAACCTAGATGGTGGTAGGGTAGGTGGTAAGTCTGTTGGGTTTGGTCTTTACGTTTCTATGATCGAAGGTCGTATTACCAATCTTCATATTTCTCAGTTTACTGGAACTGGTCTCTACAATAAAACTAATTCAACTGCTTCTTGGACTAACTGGATTACTGGTAACTTCATTAACCGTTGTGATACTGGCCTTAACTTTGAAGGTACTGATAGTGTAATTGCTGATAACTACATCTCTACCAATCGTAGTTATAATACTATTCTAAATAGTACTGGTAACAACGCATTCACTAGCAACATGCTAGATAATGCTGGATTTGACGATAGTAACAACACAGCTAATACTAGTGCTGTTGCTCTACTTATTCGTAACACAGCAGACTACGATAAAGGTGTGCAGTACGCACAGCTTATTTCCAATATTACGGGTAATAGGTTTGTGTCTAATCCTAGAGATATTGGTATTCTTTCCGATGGACATGGTCTTTTTGGAGGAATTACTATTACAGGTAATACTTTCATTGACCCTCGTGGTGGTGGAAGTATGATTGATGTCAATGGAGCTATTGATGGTGTTAACATTTGTGGTAACTCTTTTAGAGACCACCATGAAGTTAGTCAATCTGTAGTTACTTTTAGCTCTAGCGTTACTAGCGGGTCTGTTGGACCAAATATCTTTATCAACTGTACTTCACCGACCAGATACAATGTGCCTGCCGGTACTATAAAACTAGGGTTTCAGTAACACTCGGAGTATTTATGTCCTTAGCTCTCGGTCAAACCATTAAAGATGTAGCCGCAGCAGTTGGGGTAATTGTTCCTTTAGGCGGAATTTATGCTGTCTCTGGGCTGCCTATCCCAGCTACTGTGTCACAAGTCGAGTCTCGGATTGCCCCTGTTCGTCAGGGGCTTATCGAGCTTCAAGTAGTTGTTTTGCAACAGCAGAAAGCTATTGTTCAGAATAGGAGAACCTTTCTACGTTCTGATAGATACTCTATTTCTATTCAGCCTCCCTCTAAAGACCCTAACCTTATTCTCCTTAACCAAAGGCGTCTAGGTCAGATCGACGATGAGTTAGCAGAATTGAATAGACAAGACGAGAATTTATCTAAACGCATTGAGGAGTTATCTGCTAGACCATGGCAAGATCAGACAACCAAAAAGAACTCATCCGTAGACGAGCAGAAGAGGACCTCGAATTCTTCATTAAGCTGGTACACCCGAACCGCCTCTTGGGGGGCGTCCATAGGGACCTCATCGCTTGGTGGAACAGAGAGGATGCTAAATCTCATCAGCTAGTGTTGTTTCCTAGAGACCACGGGAAGTCAGCTCTAATTGCTTATCGCGTAGCTCAGGCTATTACTAAGAACCCTGCTCTGCGTGTACTATATATTTCGTCCACAGCTAACCTTGCTATCAAGCAATTATCCTTCATCAAGGATATTCTAACGTCAGATACCTACCGGTTCTACTGGCCAGAGATGATCCATCCTGATGAAGGTAAACGAAAGAAGTGGACTGAAACCGAGATTGCTGTAGACCACCCTAAAAGATTGGCCGAAGCAATCCGTGATCCTACTATCTTTACTGCCGGTCTAACTACTGGTATTACCGGTATGCACTGTGACATTGCAGTCATGGATGACGTGGTAGTTAAAGAAAATGCTTACACAGAAGATGGAAGAGATAAGGTCCGGTCGCAGTACTCTTTGCTGAGCTCTATTGAGGGCGCTGACGCATCTGAGTGGATTGTTGGTACTCGGTACCATCCTAAGGACCTTTATAATGATTTGCTAGCCATGGAAGTGGACCAGTATGACGAGACAGGCGAAGTTACACATACTGTACCTCTCTACGAGAAACTAGAACGACAGGTTGAGAACAGAGGCGATGGAACCGGTGAGTTCCTTTGGCCCAAACAGCAGCGCACAGATGGTAAGTACTTTGGTTTTGATGCCAAAATCCTTGCCAAAAAGCGGGCACAATACCTAGACAAAGTTCAGTTCAGAGCACAGTATTATAATGACCCTAACGACCCTGATGGTGCCGGGATTAGCCGTGAGCTTTTCCAGTACTATGACAAGTCCTTTCTTCGACGATACGAAGGAAAGTGGTACTTCAGAGGTCGGCGACTCAATGTATTCGCTGCGGTTGACTTCGCCTACACACTAACTAAGAAGGCAGACTACAGTTCACTAGTAGTGATTGGTGTAGATGCTGATAAAAACTACTACGTTCTAGATGTAGATAGGTTTAAGACAGATAAGATTGGAGACTACTTTAAGAGTATCCTCTCCCTTTATCAGAAGTGGGATTTCAGAAAGCTCCGTGCGGAGTGTACAGCAGCTCAGTCTGTTATTGTGAATGATCTTAAACTCAACTACATTAGAACGCATGGTCTAGCTCTTAGTATTGAAGAGTTCAAACCTAATAGAAACATGGGTACGAAGCAAGAGCGTATGTATGCTGTGCTTCAACCTAAATACCAGAACATGCAGATGTGGCACTATATGGGTGGACACTGTCAAACCTTGGAAGAGGAGTTGATTATGTCGAACCCGGCCCATGATGATGTAATGGATGCTCTAGCTAATGCTCTAGACATGGCTATTGCCCCTTCTAACATAAAGTCTGCTTCTGGTGCCCTCTCTATGGGTTCCTTCACTCCTAACACTAGATTTGGTGGTGTCTCATGAACTATACTCCGAAAGGTATATAAATGGCCGGTAACGTCCTAAACCTTGAACAGGTTATTGTACCCGATCAGCTTGGGACTTATATCGCCCAGAAATACATCGAGTGGAACAACCTTCGTCAGACTAAGGTCGCTGCTTGGAGAGAGGTTCGTGAATACGTCTATGCGACTGATACCACGACTACCACTAACTCTAAGCTTCCTTGGACTAATAAGACTACTATTCCTAAGCTCTGCCAGATTAGAGATAACCTATACGCCAACTATATGGCGTCCATGTTCCCGAAGCGTAAGTGGTTGAGTTGGGAAGGCAACGATAAGAATGCTAATGACAAGACTAAGAAGGAGGCTATTATCTCCTACATGTCTCACGTCATTGAGCAACCTCAATTTAAGAATATCGTTGGTTCTCTGGTTCAAGACTACATTGATTATGGAAACTGCTTCGTCAGTGCTGAATGGGTCGATGACACAGTTGAGTTGGAAGATAAGACTCAGGTTGGTTACGTCGGACCTATTCCTCGTAGGCACTCTCCTCTAGATATTGTCTTCAATCCTATTGCAGACTCCTTCGAAAAGTCTCCTAAGATTGTAAGGTCTCTTGTGTCTGTAGGTGAAGTCAAGGAAATCCTTGAGCGCGTGTCTACCCCTGACACAGAAGAAATGTACAAAGAGCTTTGGAGTTATATCAAAGACCTACGTAACAGTAAGTATGAGGTAGCTTCAGATAGTCACGAGCAGAACCACTTCCTAGCTATGGATGGGTTCGCTTCTTGGCAGGCGTACATGGAAAGCGGTACTGTAGAGCTACTAACCTTCTATGGTGATGCCTACGACCAGGAAATGGATGAGTTCTATAAGAACCACGTCATTGTGGTTATTGATCGTCACAAGGTAATCTATAAGGCACCAAATGAGTCATACTTTGGTCGCCCTGCAATGTTTCACTCTGGTTGGAGACCTCGTCAAGATAACCTGTGGGCTATGGGCCCTCTCGACAATCTTGTGGGCCTTCAGTACAGACTTGACCACGTAGAGAACCTTAAAGCTGACGTGTTTGATCTACTGACCTTTCCTCCTCTTAAGATTAAGGGAATGGTTGAAGACTTTACTTGGGGACCATTTGAGAAAATCTACCTAGGCGATGATGGTGATGTGCAAGTTGTTGCACCTCCTTTTCAAATCCTGGAAGCTAACACAGAGATTAACTACATCACTTCTACTATGGAAGAGATGGCGGGTTCTCCTAAGGAAGCTATGGGTTTCCGTACTCCCGGAGAGAAGACTGCATACGAGGTACAGCGTCTAGAGAATGCTGCATCCCGTATCTTCCAGAGTAAGATTACACAGTTTGAAGAGCAAATCCTAGAGCCTCTACTCAACGCTATGCTAGAGTTGGCTCGTCGTAAGATGAACTCTTCTCAGTTCCGTATTTTTGATGATGAGCTGAAGGCGACCTCCTTCCTCACTATCTCAGCAGATGATATCGCTGGTAATGGTACACTGAGACCCATGGCCGCTAGGCACTTCGCAGAGAAGGCAGAGCGTATCCAGAACCTTAATAGCTTCTTCCAGAGCCCCCTGGGCCAGGATAAGGCTGTGTCTGTACACTTCGGCACTATCGCCACTGCTAAGATGGTTGAAGACCTGCTTGAGATTGGTGAATACGAACTTGTTACCCCTTATATCCGACTTGCTGAACAGGCAGATGCTCAGAGATTGTCTCAGGCAGCTCAAGAGCAGATTATGAGGGAAATCGGTACAGCAACTGGTCTGGGTTCAGACTTTGACCAAGATAACATAGGAGGTGCCCAGAATGGGCCTCAGCCTACGGTGGACCCAGGACAAGCGAACGGAGCAGGACCGCCAACAGGCGGCCAAGACTATCCTAGCCTCCCAGACAGCCCTGTCTCGCCTACGGATAATCCTGGAGGAAGACCTCCGGGACCTGCACAAACCCCGTGAAGTCGATTACGAGAGTGGGTCTTGGAGTCATCTCCAAGCTCACCGTAACGGCCGCATCGAACAGATCAACGCTCTACTGACCCTCTTAGAGCCTTTCAAATAGGAACATTGATGACCCTTTTCAATGAAGTTAACACCCCGACCCCGGATGTTGATGAAACTAAAGATTACCTTGCCGATCTAGTTGGCGATGGTAAGAAGTTTAAGGACCCTCAGGCCCTAGCCCGTGGTAAAGCTGAAGCAGATGCATTCATTGCGCGACTTCAGGCTGAACAGGCTAGCCTCCGAGAGGAACTTAATCAGCGCACTCGACTTAGTGAGTTAGTTGACAGACTGCAACCTAAGACGCCAGACAATCCTCCGCCGAATAGGGAACCAACCCCAGATGGCCCGGACCTTTCTGCATTCGATCCAGCGAAACTAGAAGAGACTGTCGCCCGCCTGTTCCAGGAGCGCGATAAGAAGACTGCTGCTGAACGTAATATTGACACAGTGAAGAAGACTCTCTCCGAGACCTTCGGTGCTGATTATGGCAATAAGCTTAAGGCAAAGGCTGCTGAGCTTGGTGTGTCCACTGATTGGATGACCCAGGTGGCAGAGCAGAGCCCTAGTGCATTCTTCAATCTCATTGGACTGAACCGACAGCCTGCCCCTCAGGGTTTCACCCCTCCGGCTGGTAATCGTCAGTCTTCTTTTGAACCGACTAGTTCTGTTCGAGACAAGGCCTACTACGACAAGATCAAGCAGGCTAATCCCTCAAACTACTGGTCTCCCGCTACCCAGAACCAGATGCACAATGATGCACTAAAACTGGGTGAAAAGTTCTTCGTTTAATCTGGAGTTTTAACACATGTCCGGCTTTATGGTTGCTAACAATGAGCACCTTATTCGCTCTACTCTTTGGTCGTCTCAGATCAAGGAAGTCCTTCTGGATGACCTCTTCGGCGTAAAATACGTCGATTGGATCACCGACTTCCCTGACGGCGATACTATCAATATTCCCTCTATCGGTCAGATGGAGACCCTGGACTACGATGAAGGCCAGGCCATCCGCTACACGTCGATGGACACCGGTAACTTCACCTTCTCGATTGACCAGTACAAGAGTTCTGCCACGTTCATCACGAACAAGTACAAGCAGGACTCCTTCTACATGTCTCGACTGGTGTCGTCCTTCGTTCCGAAGCAGGCTCGTGCCATTGCTAAGGCCATGGAAGTCAACGTCATGGGCCTTGGTCCTCGTGGTCAGACCGCTGGTAACCTCAACCAGATCAACGGTGCTTCCCACCGACTTGTTGGTTCGGGTACTAACCAGCAGCTCACTCCGCAGGACTTTGCCAAGGCGCGTTATGCCCTTCAGAAGGCAAATGTTCCTATGACCAACCTTGTGGCTGTTGTCGATCCTTCGGTCGAGTACACTATGAATACGCAGACTAACCTCGTCAACCTTAACCTCAATCCGCATTGGGAAGGTATCGTTAAGACGGGTATTTCGACCGGCATGAAGTTCATCACGAACATCTACGGCTTCGATGTCTACGTGTCCCAGAACCTTGCTAACACTGGTACTGAGACCATCAACGGTGTCACGGTTAACTCCACTGGTACTGCCAACATCTTCTTCTCTGCTGCGTCTGATGTTCTTCCCTTCGTGGGCAACGTCCGACAGAGCCCGAAGGTTGACTCGGAGTACAACAAGGACCTTCAGCGTGATGAGTATGTGACTACGGCTCGCTACGGCTTCAAGCTGTTCCGCCCTGAGAACATGGTCACCATCATCTCCGCGACCGATCAGGTCTAAGTTTAACAGAAAAGGATTTAACACATGCCTATTTGGTTCAATAACGACGGTCTCTATGTTAAGACTGGCCGTGAAGAGGCTGTTGCTGGTAATACCGGCCAGTACGGTACTACCTACCAGGGTAATCACGTACTAGAGACTAACCTCTTGCTCACTACCCTTGCTACTGGCTCCCAGCTTATTCTTGATGACTACATCAAAATTCCTAGGGGTTTCCGTATCGAGCGTATTGAGACCTACGTCGAAGTTCCGGCTACTTCTGGTGGCTCTGCTACTTTTGACTTTGGTCTGATTGCTGCGGATCGTGTTACTGAGATTGACTACGACGGCTTCCTTGCCGGCGCTACTCTAGCCTCTGTGAACGCTGCTGGTAAGAAGGCCGTGTATGATGTTGGTGTCTCTGGTGCTGGTGCTCTTGTGGGTACTCTCACTCAGCCGAATGCCACGGGTGCATACCTCGTAGCTAAGGCAGGTACTGCGGTGTTTACCGCCGGTCTGGTTAAGCTTCGTATTCAGTTCCACAAGCCGTAAGTCTATCCCGAGGGGGCGTCCTAGCGGGCGTCCCCTTTTCTTTTGGAGGTACATATGACCTTACACAAAGACCTAACTGGTACTGACCTCCACGAACCTAAGGGAGTGGCGGCTGCGGCTGCGAGTACTGTTTATGTTTCTAATGGTTCTGGCTCTGGTGTGTGGAAGAAGCCGGGTAACACAGAGATTGATCGAACTGGTATTGCACCTCTTCTCAATTTCTCTAATCAATACACACATCCCAATATCAATACCGTTAGTAACGGTTATGGTATTACTGGCCGAGCAGGTACTCTAACCAATCTATTCTGGATTGTGGCTGCAACGGTTAACGTAGACACTACTGTGACCTTAGTCCGTAACGGTTCACTGACGGTAGTTACTTTTGTCATTCCAGCAGGTACGACTGCTGGTGTATCTGGTAATGTATCCGTATCTGCTAACAATGTTTTTTCTGGTGGTAACACCCTAACGTTCGTTACCAATGGTAGTGGTAGTGGTACTGCTACATTGAGTATGGATTTGTTTTTCACTTACTGAGGATTAAAATGGTTTTACAGACGAGCACTGCTGGTCGGGCTTTTATTACCAAAGAGGAAGGCCGTAAGCTCAAGGCTTACCAGGACTCTGTTGGTGTGTGGACTATCGGTGTTGGTCATACCTCCAATGCCGGGCTACCCCGAGTAACTTCAGGTATGACTATTACAGCAGACACTGCTGATGAAATTCTTACTAAAGACCTCGTGTCTTTTGAGAACACGGTAAGGAAGAATGTCAAGGTTCCTCTGACACAGAACCAGTTTGATGCTCTAGTCTCTCTGTGTTTTAACATCGGACCTACTGGGTTCTCTAACTCCACGGTTGTCAAGAGACTTAAGGAGAACGATTACCAGGGTGCTGCTGATGCATTCCTGAAGTGGTCTAGGGCTGGTACTAACACTACCCTCCTTCTTCCTCGTCGTAAGCGAGAGAGGGCTCTGTTCTTGAAGGGAGGCCCTAAGGTTGATCCAGTCACTAAAGCAGCTAGTGTTACTAAGGAAGCAGCTAAAAGTACACCTATTGCTACTGCTACTATCATTGGTACTGCTACTACTGGCGGTGGTGCTCTCCTTAGTCAGATAAGCTCCTGGGAGGCTGTAGGTGCTCTAGCACTACTCCTGGTCGCTGGCTGTGTAGCCTATATTGTCTGGAAGCGGTATCAGGATGCTTAGTATCATTCTTGGTATCTTGAAGTTCTGTGGTCTCGATGTCTTACCCAAGGTTATCGAGGCCTACAACAAGAAGGCTGATACCCTTGTAGAGAACAACAAGACTACTGCTACTGTAGCCATGGCAATGATCCAAGCAGACGCTCAGGTTCAGGCACAGAAGGCACAGCTACTCGAACATAAGGATTGGCCCACCACAATCATGGTGGTCCTCCTGGGGCTTCCTGTGGCAGTGCATTGGGCAGCTATCTGTATTGATAGTACCTTTACTTTTGGTTGGGGTATCCCTGCTGTTCCTGGTCTCTACGGTGAAGCCGAAATTGAGATTATTAAGTCATTCTTCTACACAGGTGTGGCTTACAAAGCTGTAACTTCTGTCGCTAGTATTATTAAGAGGTAACCATGGCTAAGACTCTACTTAAAATTGTTCAAGACATTCTTTCTGCCATGGACTCCGATGAAGTTAATAGCATCGGAGATACGGTAGAGTCTCAGCAGGTTGTCACTGTTGTAGAGACTGTTTACAATAGTATTCTGGCTAACACAGAGTTTCAAGAACACTCAGAGCTGTTTGAACTTGAAGCATCTAACGATCCTTTCAGACCTAATCTAATGTTTGTACCGAATTCTGTTGACACAATCGAATGGTTGAAGTATAATAGAACTGTAGAAACAGGATGGGATGAACTTAAATATCTTCCTCCCACTGAATACTTCCATAGGAGTTATGCTCTTAATGGGTATCAGGACACAGACCCTAGCTTGAATACTTACAAGATACTGGTCGATGGAAGCTCTATTGACATTAACTACTACAACGATAGAGACCCAGACTACTACACTAATGTTCCTGGTCTTGGTGTAATCTTCGATGCAGTTAATCTAGATCAAGAAGATACTGAAGTTAAAACTAGAACTCTAGCTTACGGACGTAAGGTATATGAGTTCCAGAGGGAAGATAACTTCGTTCCTAACTTCGACAAGGCACACTACAATATCCTTTATCAGGAGGCTAAAGCTCTAGCCTTTGCCGAGATTAAGCAAACTGTTCACGCTAAGGCGGAGAAGAGTGCTAAAGATAGTCGTATCAATGCTCAGCGTAGGAAAGACCAAAGTCCTGATGCTCGCTTCTACAGAAGCTTACCTTATTACGGGAGACGCTAGTCTTGGACACTATTGAAGATTATCACAAGGCGATTAACGAACCTAACATTCGTGTTGTTGATATTGGTACACCTAACCCTCTTAAGCTAGAACGTAGGGACCCTTATGGGTTCTGGTGGATTTCAGCTACTAAGGGGCCTACCCCTGATGCCCTTACTGGCAGCTTCACTACTGTTGACGAAGCTCGTAGGGAGATTACTCGCTACCTAGAGAAGTCAGGCAGGCAGATTAAAACGATTAAGTAGGAGAGTATAGATGGCTCGTAGCCTTGGTAGAACTGTAGAGAATAATTTTACCGGAGGTCTGATTACCGAGGCCACGGGTCTAAACTTTCCAGAGAATGCAGTAGTTGAAACTGACAACTGTGTCTTTGATAAGACTGGTTCTGTGTCTCGTAGACCCGGTATTGCGTATGAAGCGAACTACAACATCAGTCCTGACGCTCAGCCAGATGCTGCCGTCTCTTCATTCCTCTGGCGTAACACCGGAGGTAATGGAGACCTAGTCCTTTCTGTTATTCAGATTGGCAGGTACATTCATTTCTATAGGTCTACTAATGGAGCGATCTCAGGTTTTAAGTACAGCTTTATTCTGGATTTGTTTAACTACTCTACTGGGTTTCCAGATCAGCATGAATGCCAGTACGCCGTTGGTAACGGATACTTGTTCATTGTTAATCCGGGCATCAACCCAGTGTACGTTACCTTTGATCCCCTAACACAGGCATTTTCTGTTGCAAATATTAGCATCTCTATACGAGACTTTACTGGGCTTCCTGATGGTCTTACCACTAGCGCTCGCCCTCCAGGTCCTATTACTGGCGGTGCGCACCAATACAACCTCCTCAATCAAGGATGGCCCGGTGATAAACTTGGAGCGTTCCTAACAATTATTACTAAGCAGCCGTCTAACGCAGATGTGTGGTGGTTGCTTAAAGACAGTGAAGGTAACTTCAAGCCTGGTCCTATTGAGACTCAGGTTCCTTTTAGAGACCATACAGTCACTACTTATGGAGATATCCGTGCTGATAGTGTGTATAGGGGTAACACTCCTGCTCCTAGGGGCCACTTCATTCTAGACCCATTCGCTAACAACAGAGATGTTGTAGCACAGATTACGGGTCTACCAGTTCCTATTACTACCTTGGTACGGCCTAGCGCCGTATGCTTCTTCTCTGGTCGTGTGTTCTATGCAGGAGTTGATGCCCCTAATTACACAGACAAGATTTATTTCTCTCAGATCATTGAAGGCACTGAGCAGTTTGGTAAGTGTTATCAAGAGAATGACCCCACGTCCGAGAATATCTTTAATCTACTAGCTACAGATGGTGGAGTGATCTCTATCCCTGAGGCTGGACAAATCTTGAAGCTGTTCTCTATGACAGGAACACTTATCGTATTTGCTACGAATGGTGTGTGGGCCATCACTGGTAGTACTGGTATCGGCTTTAGTGCCACCGACTACACTGTTTCTAAGATTAGTTCTATCAACTGCATCTCTAATACTAGCTTTGTTGATATCGAAGGATACCCTGCCTTCTGGAATGATGAGGGTATCTATCTTGTATCTGCTAGCCAGACTGGTTCTCTTCAACTTGCTTCTATGACTGAGAAGAAGATTAAAAACTTCTACAAGACTATTCCTCTGCCGTCTAAGAAACTGGCTAGAGGTTACTACAATCCTTTGGAGAAGACTGTCCAATGGCTCTACAAGAATGGCTTTCCAGCCACTACTAAAGAGTCTTACAGCTTTGACAGAGTTCTTGTGTTCAATACCCAGATTGAAGCGTTCTACACCTGGACACTTAATGTCCCTAGTGGAACTGCAATCTCTGGTCTACAAACTACCTACGGTAATGAAACCAACTATATCAATGGTAACATTACTGACAATTCTCTAGTTAACGTTACTGCTAACAATGCTTCTCTTGTGCAGATACAGCGTAGTGTAGAGACACCAGTTAGCTTTAAGTACAAGTATCTGACATTCCCTCCGGGAGGATTTACCTTCTCAGAAGCGGTGCCAGATACCTACACAGACTATGGTACTCAGTACTTAAGTTACTTTGTTACAGGGTATAAGCTACGTGGTGAAGCTACTAGGGATGCTCAGACTAACTATCTTTACGTCTACTTTGAGGAAAATGCCAATGCTAGTGTCACAGTTCAAGCTCAGTGGGATTACTCAACGAGTAAAGCCACAGCTAGATGGTCCACGAAGCAATGGCTTCGCTCCTGGTACGGTGACTTCAAATACACCTATCGTAGACTTAAGATACGTGGGCACGGTAAGGCAGTTCAGTTCAGGTTTAGTTCCGTGGGTGTGGACTCATTCAACATCATTGGGTGGGCCTCTACCGACTCAGTTAACGGGTCAGACTAGTGGAACTTAAATTAGCTACATATAAAGACCTACCAGAGATCAAGAGAATGGTAAAAGAGTTCTTCTTGGTCTCTCCCTACAGCCTTCTCTCTTTCAATACGGAGAAGGTAGATAAGGTCATTACACAACTCCTTGACTCTGAGGATGCGGTGGTAATCCTCTTGGTTGAAGGAAACAATACTAGGGGCGTCCTTGCCGGTCACTTGTCCGAGATGATATTCAGCAGCGAGAAGATTGCTAGTGAGATAATCTGGTGGGTTGATGAGAGATATAGAAGCCGTACTAGTTTCAGAATGATGGAGGCTTTCGAGTGGTGGGCTCGTAAAAGAGGTTGTACTCATGTTCATATGTCCTTGTTAGGTGATGAGATGGGTGAAAGACTAAGTAAGATTTATACCCGTAAGGGTTACACAGGCTCAGAGAGAGCCTACATTAAGGAGCTTTAAGTGCCAGCTATTTCTACTATTATCGCAGGTGTTGGCCTGGGCATTGCTGCGGCTGGCGCTACTACTCAGCTAGTTGGCTCTATGGCTCAGGGTGAAGCACAGCGTAAGTCTATGCAGCTTCAGCGGCAGGCAGAAGCAACTAGGCAGCGTGCTTTGGACCTAGACAGTCAACGTAAACAGTACAGTGTCATTCGAGAGCAGCAGCTTGCTAGGGCTCAGGCAGTGGCTAATGCTACATCTCAGAGTGCCCAGTTTGGTTCTGGTCTACAGGGCGGTGAAGCGCAGATCAGTGGTCAGGCAGGTACTAACCTACAGGGAATTCAGCAGAACACAGAGATTGGTAACGAGATGTTCTCTATCAATCAGGCTCGTGGGCGTGCTGATAGTCAGGCTAGTGCTGCGGGTACTATTTCTAACACCGGCTCTGGTGTTAGTTCACTTGGTAACACTCTTGTCCGTGACTCGGGCACTATTGCAAGAATTGGTGGTTGGAACTAATAAATGGCTGATGAAGGTTACTCCCTGGACGACACCCCTACGGGTGCTCCTACTCCCGATACGTTTCCTCTAGATCAGAGGGATACTGCTAATCTCCCTGAGGATGTGGTTTCTAAGAGGGCTGCTAGGGCAGACTATGGTCTAGGCGATGTTAGCCCTGGTAAGGATGCTCTACAGAACTCCATTACCGCTGGTAGTGAAGATACCTCTAGAGCTACCGCCTCCGCTGAGCGGGACATGAAGGAGACGGCTGCGGCTGCTAAGCGTATGCTTGGTGTGACCATGAAAACGTCTCCTGTTACACAGAACGATGTGGACCTCTACAAGGGTTCCCAGACTCCTAAGCTGGCTGACCCTGGTGTTGTGTTTGAGCTTAGCTACGGTACTAGGTTGGTCACGGACATTGCTTCTGCTAGTCCTGATCCTAGTGCTGTGATGAATAAGGTTCAGCAGGTTAATCCAGAAGGTGCTCATGCACAGATGGACTTTGCTTCTGACATCATCACTAAACAACAGATTACGAATACTATGCTAGAGAACCGCAAGGCTGACTGGCAGGGCACCTCATGGGCTGACTCTGCTATTAGCCTTGGTGAACAGTTTGTTCCTCTACTTTCGGCCGTCCGTCTACATGATGTAGCAGGTGTGGACAGTTCTATTCTACCGGGTAGTAACCTGGAGGATCAGGTAAAGGGTCTATTGCTTCTGCCTCCCTCTGCGTACAAAGCAAAACTAGAGGAGGTTGTCGATAGCCTTTATAACAAAAATCCGCTTGACGCTATCAAGTTTATGGAAGCAATTAAATCATACAGTAGCGAAGATGCATTTCTGGACACTGCCTTTGGTATTGCAGACGCTGTTGGGGTGGGTCAAGGTGTTCGTGGTGTTCCTAGGCTCGTAGGAGCTATTACTAAAAGTACTGCGAAGCTCACCGCCGAACAGACGGCAGAGATTACACAGAGACAGGCTGCCAAGGCACTTAAAGACGCCATTAAAGCATCCTCGAAGGACCCTGGGCTACCCGAAGATATCTTTGCGGCGGTAGGTCAGGTAGACAAAGCTGCTGACATTTCTGCTCTTCGCAAAGTGGGCGTTCTACCAACCGAAGGAATGACTGATGCTGAGGTCCTTACTCGTAATCTGCCTTCCGTGGCCCGTGTCAATAGTATTGTTAGTGACGCTGGCACTCTTAGCCGAGAAGCTACAGATCGACTGGCTGCTAAACTAAATGTTGTTGTTGTTGGCACCGAGGACGCTCTCGGCGTAACTGTACGTAACACGCGCCTTACACCCGAACAGCTCCAGGTAGCTGTACAGGAAGGCAAGGATGCGTTGCGTCGTGAGTTTGAGAAGTCCAGTGATGCCATCATTGACATCAGGCACAATCCCATCGAGGCAAGCAAGTCCAATAACGAAAGTCTCACTATCGAACTCGGAGCTACTAACGCTACGCCCTTCCCAACTAGTGACCTCGCAGAGTTTTATGCCAGGGAGATGTATGGACTCGATGAAGGCCAGTATAGGCTGACCCAGAGGGGGACGGACTTCACTATCGAAGTGGATCGTAACCTCGATGAGACCAGCAAGGGTGTTAGAGACGCCGCTATCACCACCAAGAATACCGATGGTGCTGAAGGTATCCCCAGCTTCTTTGATTTCCTTAGACAACCTAATCGTATCCTTCCTAGTTTTCTAAAGGGAGCTGATGAGAACCTTCCTGAGTTTCAGAACCAACAGAGGAAGATTGTACAGGCAGGTTTCAATAATACTCTAGCAATTATCAAGGACCTTGTCAAGCCTATTGCTGAGCTTGGTACTGCTGAGAAGAGAGACCTAGAGAAAGTACTGAAGTATAATCGTGACTTCTACAACTCTAAGACTGGTGACCGTGGTTTCTTCTACGAGAACATCTCTGCTCTCGAAGATGGGTACATGGACACTGTAAAGCGTCTGCCTACTGAGAAGGAGGTTGAAGCTTACTTCTTGTATACACAGGCTAGTGATCTAGACTGGGGTCTTCGTAACATGTCTCTTTACAGGGACAAGGCACGACTTGGTCTCAATCAGTTCTCTGTGGAGTTCATGAAGACTGACGAAGCTGGCACAACCTTTCCTAGAACTCCTAGGTTTGAAGGTAGGGAAGTTGATAACCTTCCTTGGTCTGGCGAGATTGCTACGGTACTTCACTTTGATGAAGGTGGTAAGAACGTCTCTGTGTTCGACACAAGGACTAGCAGCCGAGAGTACTATCAGGACCTTATTGACAACAAGGGCTACAAAGTAGTCCAGGTTGATAACCCTGTTAATAGACCCTTCGCTGAAGCTCTAGATAACCGAGAAGTCATTCAGTACGTTCTAACTAAGGACTACAAGAAAGACCCTCTGTCTTTTAAGCAGCTAGACTACAATCCTGGTGGTCACGTAGAGTACCAACACGACTGGTTCCTTAAGCAGCCTCGTATTACTACGGGTCGTGGTGGACAGAAGTTCTACGAAGGTGATACTGCTATTCTGAACTTCTCTACTGAAGCCCAGACCAAGAAGTTTGAGAAGTCCTTTAACACTGCTAGAGAACTCCTCAAGGGTAAGTCTGCTGATCTAGATGCCTTCGTGTCTAAGAACCTTCCCTACACTGTAGATCAGTTTAGGGCTCTCTTTAAGGGAGAAGAGGGTCTTGACTTGAATGCTAAGTTCCATACTGCTAAGCGTGGTACTAGCCTTCTAGACGATCAGAAGTACATTAGAGCAGAGAACCCTGGTATCCGTAACTTCACTGATAGTTCACACAACCTCAACGGAGATGCCGACAGAAAGTTCGTGGGGGCGAAGAATGGTCCCCTCATGACTATCACTAACAGTGGTACAAACAGTAATCCTCTTCTTAGGTTTTCCCCAAGCAAACTCATTGATCCACTCCAAACTATGGGAAGGTCTCTCTCCAATGCGGCTAACAATCGTTTCTTTGGAGACTATAAGATTGGGGCCGTAGAGGACTTTATCACTAGGTACGGCGATACACTTAAGACTCCTACTCGTGAGTTGCAGAACTTCCCATTGCAGGCCCTTTATAACCCCGATTGGAATGAGAAATTCTCCGCTTACGGTAAAGTTGCCGAGGCAAAGGCTGCCCGTAGGGCTATTATGCAGTTCATTGGTGAACAGAACACTCTTGGGAGGAATGTTGAAGCGATTAAGCAGAAACTCTACAACAGTGTTTTTAACAGTTTTGGAGAAGACTTCGCTACCAAGGTAGTCGATAAACTTAGTTCCAAGACTGGGGACGCTATCGACCCGGCTGGTTACTTCAGGGCTGTTGGGTTCCATACCAAGCTCGGTATGTTCAATCCCATGCAGTTGCCCTTGCAGGCTATGGGTGCTACTCATGCTATTGCTATTTCTCCTAAGAATGGGTTGAATGCAGCTATTAGTTACTGGCCTACTAGGGCTCTAGGACACAATCCTAGTGAACTATTGATTGAAGCTGCATCTAAGAAGATGGAAGGCTTTGGTTGGAAGTCGGGTGAGTTTGCAGAGAGTGTTAAGACGATGCGTAGTCTCAGTTGGGACAGTGTTGGTTCTGAACACGTCTGGAAGGATAACATCGCTGATCCTAAGGTCTTTGCTGGTAAAGTAGATGGCCCTAAGAGTGCAGCGGGTTGGACTCTGGATAAGGGTGCTGTGTTCTTCAACGAAGGTGAGAAGATCAACCGTATTATTGGTTGGCACACTGCTTATAAAGATTGGAGAGAAGCTAACCCACTGCGTACACTAGACACACAGGCAACTAGAGAAATACTTAACAGGGCTGACCTACTTACTGCTAACATGACTAGAGCTTCTAGTGCTGCTTGGCAGAAGGGTCTACTCTCTATTCCTACTCAGTTCTTGGGTTTCCAAGCTAGGCTTGTTGACCAGTTCATGGGTAAGAGACTTACCAGTGCTGAGAAGATCAGAGCCTTTGGTATGAACTCTCTAATGTATGGTGTGCCTGCTGCTACGGCTGGTGCTACTGGTTGGACAGCCTATGAAGACCTAAGGTCTGAGGCTCTCAAGCGTGGATGGCCTGTAGACAATGTGTTCTTCAAAGCTCTACATGAAGGTATCATCTCTACTGCTGCTGGTGTCATTACTGGTACTGATCTAAACATTGCTGATCGTTATGGTCCTGGTGGATTTAAGCCAATCAAGGAGGCCATGAATGGAGACAAAACCATTCTAGCTTTGCTTGGTGGTGCATCGGGTTCTATTGCCTCAGATATGTGGAGTTCTGGTGTTCCTGCTCTTAAGGACTTCTATGAAGCCCAGAAGACTGGTGGTAGTTATGAGCCTGTGCTACAGGATGTTATTTTAGCTTCTAAGAACATCTCTAGCATTAACTCAGCCTTCAGTGTTATGACTGCCATGAATACAGGTAAGTACTTTACCAAGAATGGTAAGTCAGTTGGAGACATGACCGGAATGCAGGCCATGGTTAAGGCTATTACAGGTCTTCAGCCACAGGAGTTTACTGATTATAGTCTAGGTACTAAGATCAACATTGACCAGAAGAAACTAGATGATGTGTCTTACAAAGAGTGGGAACGTGCTATGAGGCAGGGACAACAGGCTTTCCTTAAGGGAGATATTGAGGGTCAGAAGGCTCTTACTATCAAAGCTAAGGCTATTACGGTAGCAGCCGGTTGGAATGCTGATAAGTGGAGTAAGTTCATTCAAAGGTACATCAAGGACAACGGAGATCAGATGGATACTGTCAATGACATTATGCTTAAGAATGCTCCGGTCGATCAGTACAAGGCTCGCCTAGACCAAAGGATTGGTAACTAAATATGGCCAAATTTAATCCTGACTACAGAGAGACTCAGGACCCTAACTACCTCAACTACTCGAAGGGAGTGGACGCCCCAAAGCCGTCTACTTCTTTCGAGAAGCTTTTTGAGGGTGTAAGTTCTACAGCCGATGGAGCTGTAAAGCTTTGGGATCAAGCTAACACCAACGACATCAAACAACAGGCTACTGCTGGTGTTGATGCTATTCGTACAGACATGGGAGTGGATGTTGCTACAGATAGAGCTGCCTCAGGCAATACTCTCCTTCCTAATGCTAACGGTGAGCCAGTACCTAATGCTATCACTAGTGCTCAGGGGGAAGTAGGGCGTCTCAAGGATGCTTATAGTCAGGGTAAGATTAACGACTCCTATTACTGGGGTCGTGTCAATGCTCTAGCTAAAACCATTCGTACACAGTACCCAGGCTATCGGGATCAGATTGATAGTACCTTCTCTGGTATTACTGGTGCTGATCCCGCTAATGCTCTACGTAAAGCTATTCAGTCTGACTTCAATGATGCTCAGAACAAGCTGGCTGCTGCTGGTAACAAGGAAGACTCATTCGTTAACTCGAACCTTCCTGGTGTTCTACAGAAGTTTCCAGACTACTTCCAAAGGAAAAATAGTGGTAATCCTATTCCCTTTGACACAGTCAGAAAGGGTGTAGGAGACTATCAGTCAGTAGAAGCTAGTACTAAAGCTACCATGCTAGACATGGACCTCAAGGCTAAGCAGGGTACACTACAGACTGATGAGCTGTATGGTAAGGCTACTGCTATCTCTAACAACCTTGTTGGTGGTCTTGTTAACTCAGCTCTAGAGGGCATGGGAGCTAACATCACCCAGGCTATGAAGTCTGGTAAGCCTCTTGAAGGTGCTGATGCTGATGCTCTTCGCGCTCCAGGTGATCGTGCTGTCCTACACCTCGCACGCCGCCTCCCAGGCCGCGCGCGAGGCGGCGCGGGCGTACTCGCTGGGTCAGAGCCCGCAGACGGCCGCCGAGGCCAGCCTGCCCGGCGGCGTCCGGCTGGTCGGTCCCGCCCAGACCACCGGCCCGGACCACACGGTTCGGGTGACCGTGGCGGCGCCATTCGCGGTCTACCCGTTCAACCGCGAGATCACCCGTTCCGTGAGCATGCCGTGAGGCGCGAGTTCAGCACCGGGTTCCTGCCGCCGGCGGTGCCGCTGTCCAGCTCCGCCGACGCAGACGACGCGCAGATCCGCCGCTTCAAGCAGATCCTGCTCGACGAGGTCGACCTGCAGGAGCTGTCCCGGCTCTCGGGCGACGAGCGACGCGCGCGTCTCGAGCGGGTGCTCGCGCACCTGATCTCCCGCGAGGGCGTGATCCTGTCGAGCCGCGAGCGCTCGTCGCTGGTCCGCCGGGTGGTCGACGAGGCCGTGGGGCTCGGCGTGCTCGAGCCCCTGCTCGCCGACGACACCATCTCCGAGATCATGATCAACGGCCACGACACGGTCTACGTCGAACGCTTCGGCCGGCTCGAACGGATCCCGTCGGGCTTCACCTCCGACGAGCAGCTGCTGCAGACCATCGACCGGATCGTCTCCGCGGTGAACCGCCGGGTGGACGAGGCGAGCCCGATGGTGGACGCCCGCCTGCCCGCCGACGCCCGGCTCCCCCGCGGCGCCCGCGTGAACGTCGTGCTGCCGCCGCTCGCCCTGGACGGTCCGTCGGTGACGATCCGGCTGTTCCCCAAGGCGTACGGGCTGTCCGAGCTCCTGCAGCGCGGGACGCTCGACCGCGAGAGCGCCGACCTGCTGTCGACCTGCGTCCGGGCGCGGCTGAACATCATCGTCTCCGGGGGCACCGCCTCGGGCAAGACGACGATGCTGAACGCGCTCTCGTCCTCGATCCCGGACCACGAGCGGATCGTCACGATCGAGGACTCGGCCGAGCTGAAACTGCAGCAGCCGCACGTCGTCCGGCTAGAGGCCCGCCCGCCCAACACCGAGGGCGTGGGCCTGGTCTCGATCCGCGACTTGGTCCGCAACAGCCTGCGGATGCGCCCGGACCGGATCATCGTCGGTGAGGTCCGCGGCGGCGAGACCCTGGACATGCTGCAGGCGATGAACACCGGTCACGAGGGCTCGCTGGCCACCGTGCACGCCAACTCGGCCGGCGACTCGATCGTCCGGCTGGA
>JAOYMO020444925.1:0-19136 GCA_025802455.2 Iodosphaeria phyllophila | reverse complement strand
CCGCACTTCGTAACGTCCGCGATTACTGTCGTCCTGACGTGCTGAGACGATACCCCGGCTGCCTCTGATAGAAGGATTGCAGAACCCGAACCAACTCTTTGTGGGGGAAGTACGCGATATCAATCGATCCCTACTTCGTGTTTACCGTACAGCATTGAAAGTACTGTGTAGTGGGGAAAACATCCAGGGGTTAACAGAGGTAAGGCTCCAGAGGCCTAACAACTGCCATCACATGATTCACAGTTCCGGGCAACTTTCTCCGAAGTTACGGCATCCGTGCACTGACCCGTACGGCTGACACGGCAGGCTCACTACGGTCGTCCCGAGCCTACCCTGCATCATCACAGGATTTCCCGACGTCCATCCCAGCAAGATAGAAACTCACTCTCCCCTTGTAGGTATCTTTATCCACATGCGACGACTTCTATCACGTCGAGTGGCAAACTGCCTATCTGTTCATCCACCAAAGCCATCAACTTAAATCGGGAACCACCGCGATTAAGAACATGGCGTCTTACAAGATATCGACCCTCAAATTTGTCGGAACGGTGTCCCTTGGTCTCTTGACCGTGAGTGCCTACCGTTAACCATGCCTTTAACCCCGCCTGTCACAGGGTATCACTATTGCCCAACCCTCCACGACAAGAGCTCGCGATATTGAATCCTAGTAGCATGGGCATTTTATGAACAAAAAGAAGTGAAAATTGAGAATACTGATGACTGATTGAATATTCTCAGGGAGCATCCTACACACTCTCCACGTTTACGGTCCCTGCTCTTCTCGAACTGCCGTCTGCCTCATCAGCAGCCAAAGCGTTTCGGTCCCTGACACGCAACTCATCAACACATCTCCGGACACTGACAAACATCTCCGGGTCGGCTTTCTTCCTGGCCTTCGTGCTTTCGCCGCGTGGCTATCGCCATCCGTACTTACTGTACACCTCTATCTTTGCTGTTGCCAGCGGGCTGACGGACTATGTGACACTATCGCTTTTCAGCGTCATCCCGCCTTCCCAACCCTCCTCATCTTCCCAGAAGAAGGAGGCCCGTCGAGAACGCCAGACAGCACTTCGGATGGAACAGAGCTATGATTTTACCAACGATTCACATAGTGATGAGGGCGCTACCATGAGTGCTAGTGGCGACGACCTGCACGAAGATGATATTGACCCTAATACTGACGAGGTCAACGGCGAGGGTGTCCGTCGCGAGGTTGATTTCTTCGTCCGCAACCAGATGGTCCAGACTGCCGTTGCTGGCCTGGGTTTCGCCATCGCTGTGATCGGTATTTGGGGCGACGCTGTGTACAACTTAGCAAGCAACAGTGAGACTTTCTACATCGAGCTCTCATAAGGCTGCGAGTTGGCACGCGAGCCTCCGGCCATGCTATCGCCAGTTATGGGGAGTGAATGATCCGGGTAAACATCGTGGTAGGACGTTGTGGGCGTTAAGGTACTTGGTCACATCACGGGTTTTGATACTTTCTTTTGTTTTGGATTGAGAGAATCGTGGAGAAGGGCTGTCCATGTCAATATAACCATCATATCATTTACGGTATCCCGTTGTTCACTCACACTGTACGCCATGACTACGGAAACGGTCATCGACCACCACCTATCTCAGTTCATAAAATAAGTCGCGAGCTTCGCCCGATCACTCATCTCATACCCATCTCATTTCAGCCACACAATCCCAAAAAAAAAGAGAAAACGCAAATGAAGTTACCGGATTTCACAGCAAAACTCATTGGTGATTTGCCCGGACCTGAATTTACGCATGCAAAGTAAAACGTAACAGCAGGTACACGGGGTCCGGCACCCGGAACGTAATCCCGATTTTACGGGCCGACCAATCAATTACGGAACATATTTCACCGTACATGACAGTAGAATTCGCGCCAGGTCCAACAACAAGGCTACCCTTAAATCTGGAGTGTGACAGCCAAGGCCGGATGATCAGATTATCCAGCACGAACCTGATTACCGTGTACAGTGGGTGGACAAAAGTTCCGAGCAAAGTAGTTTTTCGCAAAAGTATCAGTTCACCACACAACATATGCAATCTGTTCAAAAAGAAAATCAACCTGCTATTTCACAGCTCGGATGATTGAGCATTGGTGTTATCTCACTGGAAGCTTCGGCTTAGTGATGGTGCTGATTCCCTTGAAAGCAGCACCAAAACAACGTGATCTGCGTGGCCGTGGACAAGAATTCTGACAGACGGAGGTACAGTAAAGTGAAGCTGCTATCGTTTTAGCCATCGGGGTTGGAATATGCAACCCCATTCCGTTGAGGCAACTGGTAGACTGAGTCGTTGGCTCTCTCGGTAACCCCACTTCATTGCTTTTGCATGCAGCTTTGTAGACACTGCCGGTGGCTTCCAAAGCGGAAGGAAAATACTCATGGGCCTATGAATTATGGTCCTGATCACCCGCTCGGGACTCCGGTCACACAGATAAGAGCGAAAAGCAGGCCGGTATTGACTGTCTACAGCGGAAGTACGAAAAGTGCCCAAAATGGCCCAAGTCAGTGGGTTTTACAAACCCCAAAGGGTGTGAAAACTAGCAGCATTTCAAACCCTCCAGGAAATACAGGCCCAAAATCAGCAAGAGGCATTGAGGGATTCAATACAATTCACGTGGCCCAGATCAAGTCGGCTTGCCTGCCGGGATCCACCAGAGGATGCGTTATGTGAGTGATCGAGCCAGATTGAGCAAGTAGGTAGCGTTACGTCACGTTTCGTGGATCAATTCGCGCTCTTCGTCTGTGTAGTGCACGAGTAACTTACCGGTACGACCACGTTTTCATCGACCCGCATACTCCAAGAACCCACATCTCCAGCTAGCTCCAAGGGTTCGGCGAACGCGAGCTGAGAGAGGGCAAAGCAAGATCTACGACTGCTACATACCCTTTCAAAGCTAGCCATCATACAATGCGCTCAACTTTCCCGGTTTCAGCTCCCTTCTCTGGCAAGCAGACGACCGTACCATCTCGCTTACACGCATGAAGCCAGAATAGAGCATGTCGCACAAAGCAAATCGAAACGTTGCCGACGTCGGGCCTACAAACAATGAGGGCTGGAGGGGCCACTTGGAAAATGTCGCGGGTTTGGCCTCTTTGTCACAGGCGCTGCCTAACCAGGATACATCAAGAGCCATAGTAATCAGACGGGTCTCGCGACAAGACAGAATGGAGAATGGAGAATCAGAAAGTTCGCCACTGTTGCACCAGCCAAGCCCTACTCCCTATATCTCTCCCAGTATTGGAACAGGTGGCACGACTCATCGGCCTCATCATAACATGCCTCATGCTATGACAGCGTCCCGTCGCGCCGAAGTCGAGCGTTCCCTGAAGCGTAAGCTGGACGCTCGTTGTAGCCTCTTCTTTCTCATCTACATCATGAACTACTTGGATAGGAACAACATGGCGGCAGCACGGCTGCGTGGTCTGCAATCGGATCTTGGGCTTGATGATAAGCAATATGCAACTTGTCTTTCAATCCTTTATATCGGATATATCATCATGCAGGTGCCTTCCAATATGCTTGTGAATCGAATGAACCGACCGTCGCGTTATATCAGCGCCTCTATGCTGCTCTGGGGTCTCATTTCAACCGCGTCAGGGGCCGCGCGGGGCTATGGCGATATGCTGGCCGTGCGATTTTGCCTAGGCTTTGTCGAGGCCGCATTCTTGCCCGGTGCTCTTCTAATCCTTTCTAAATGGTATACACGCCGGGAGCTGACCATTCGAAATGCGGTGTTGTTTTGCGGCAATCTTATTTCGAACGCGTTTTCGGCCCTGTTAGCAGCCGGGGTTTTGTCGAGTATGCAAGGTGTATTTGGATGGGCGGCATGGTCCTGGTTGTTCTTCATCGAAGGTCTTACTCCTTTTTTTCATTGATAAGTGGCCACCTACAAAATTGAAATCCGAGGGAGCAGTTTGTAAAGAGTCTCTAACCTTGGAAATGTTTGAGCAGGCTCTTTCACTATGGCCGTAGCACTCGCTGCTTGGGCTATTCTGCCCGATCTACCGCACAACTCTCGCGGGTTTACAGCAGAAGAACGACTTGTTGCACAGTTGCGCATTCTGGAAGATGTAGGCGAGACGAACGAAGATTCGTGCGGCCAGGGCCGCTTCGACGGTCTCAAAATGGCCGTAAAGGATGTCAAGACACATCTAATGATGGTTACGCTGACGGCCTATGTAGTAGGTTTGAGTTTCAACGCATATTTTGTGAGTATTTCCCACTCTTCAGAGAAAAACTTGTCGCTGTGTGTTTCGAAAGATCTAACAGTAGAACTGCTGTAGCCGACACTCACAGGAACGTTGGGGTTGAGTTACGTAACCACTTTACTCGCCAGCGCGCCACCATGGGTGGTTGCCTGTCTTTTTTCGCTGGTCAATGCGTGGCATTCAGATCAAACGGGAGAGAAGGTGAGATGGCACTGTGCCGCTTCAATGAACATGTAGGGGAAAAATACTGACTTCCCGTGTGACCTAGTTCTGGCACATTATAACTCCTATGTTTGTTGGGCTCGTCGGGTTTATCATTAGCATGTGCACTATCAATGCCGCAGCGCGCTATACCGCACTCTTTCTACAAGCAAGCTCTTATTCTGGCTTCATAGTCTTCTACAGCTGGATAAGTGCGTCGTTTCCACGCCCGCCAGCTAAGCGCGCTGTCGCGATCGCGCTGATCAACGCGTTCGCACAGTTTGGAAACGCATCTGGGTCGTATGTTTGGGGCATCGGAGATCTCGGGGATGGCGGATACTATCGGGTCAGTTATGCGATCGTGGCGGCCATGTTTTTGCTTGCTATTGCAGGATGTTGGGTGATCAGGGTTGTGCTGATTGGGTTGAATGATAAAATCGAAAGGAATGAGGAGGAGGAGACGATTATGGCATGGGAAAGGGAGGGTGGAATGAGAAGGGAAAGACGCGGCGGCGAAGTCGTTGTCCCAGATAGTGGTAACCTTAGGGCTAATGAGATCAGCTGTAAAGGGGACGAGGCACTAGCAGTTAGGTGGGGGTTTAGGTATTTGGTATAACGACAAAATTCAACGTTGATGCTGGCACATATCGGTACAGTCTATCCGTTTGACCGTCATAGTGCCTCAGCTCTTCTCTCGTTGCCAGACGTTTCCATCTCGAACAAGGAGGAGTGGGTGTGAGAGGCGGAGACACACCATGTTGAGGCACTATCATGGTCAAAGGGACACCATGCCGATAGTCCATGGGCATGACTACTGTATTCCTACTCGAGACCCCCTTTGACACAGCCAGACTACCCCTGCTCAGAGCCCTGCAGTTAATATCGCTTCCTCGATGGCAAGTAAATTAAACCCCTGCCATAACAAAACTGAGAGTGAAAGTAGGGCTGCTCGGCACATTTTGCACTTCCTGCACGCAAATGGTGTGAGCAGTCGGACCTTAAACAGGAATACGGCATACTACAGTGATCCATGAGATATATTGTATCCAGGATGTTGAGGTTCATCATCCCCCACATTTCGGATGGCATCTCGCGCGCCTCCCCCCCCACCACCACCAAGCGCCCGCTTTGTGAAACAGACATGACCGCGCCCAGTAACATTGTGGTCAATTTCGCTTAACTTAATATGTAGCTGCTTTAACTTTCTTGGATGCTTGACTTGTTTTGTCTGTGGGCATTTAGCTCATGTCTGTCGCGTTTCTAGGACATGCAGTCTGTTTCTTACAAAAACGTTAACAGAGTATAACAACCAGTTTTACTCCACTTACATGAGAACAGGGGAAAAGACATGAATAACAAGCCTTTCGATGAATTTATTGGGCCGACAAGGTGTGAAAAGAGAGGCAGAAATTTAACGTCCTTGCGAGGGATCAACTGTAACTTAGAGCCTAGATATTCAGCCTATCCCCTTGATTGCAATTTCAGCGCTGGGTGGAGTCCATGCTCAAATCAAGGTGAGATGATAAGCCCAACTATATCCGGATAAACAGCTTTGAAGCCACTATACCTCCTATCCCGATCGGCCAGAGAGCGCTGCGAGTTCGCAATTAAGCAGATACTGAGAAGCAGCGTTGCTACAATCTCAATATGAATATTGAAGCTACAGTCCCGAATCTTGCATACAGTGAAGAGGGCCTGCAGCCTTGATTTATAGCAAAGTGCATAATGACAATGATCATGCTTGACGCTCATGAACAGTCATTAGCCTTAAGATCTTTCGCGGTTTAAAGAAATCTCATAAAAGATGGTAGGATTACGGTAGGGTCTGAGCCATAGATCAAGTGTGATTGTTGCGAGTAGTAGTACCAAATGGAGTCGTAGCAACTTGGTGATCCGGCTTTTAGCGGACCGATTCTCAAAGGGAGTTGACTATAAAAATGCTAGATATCTCGAGCATCCAAGATTTAAGACGCCGCCTTAAACTCGCGATTTATCCCCACTTAGCATTGGGATAAGCCCACCACGAATGCCTCATGGCTTTCGAAACTGATAGAGATAAAATAAAAACAGGCGCGCTATTCATTACCTGTTGCATGCATTCTGATACCATTGCAAGCAGCATATCGCCAGTTCAAGGTAGGGATTCAGGTCTTGGGATTTTGAGATGTCTGACATTTTTGTGGTCAACTCCCTGTGGAATTTAGTCCGCTAAACGCTGGACTAACGAGTACTGCAATGACCTAGTTTCTCGAACCCATTAAGAAATGGCATCTATTGATCTCACAGTTTGTATGCATGCATACTGGGTGACGATCTGTTACTGAAGATCATGATTAAGCAGAAGAAGAGTGACTAACTATATCTTTTTCAATTCTACACTTGTGGTCCCTCCAAGCAGCCTTTGACGCATCCTCACGGTCACTACTTGCCCGCAACAACATCCAACTGCCTGTTCCCATATCTACACAGTAGCCAAAACTGAAGCAAGCTCGGTAACATCTGTCACAGAATTTTCAACTAAAAATTGAAGAAACGCGATTTGTCACCAGGATCTTGAACGAGCTAACGTAGAGCTTAACTCCCGAATTGAAGGCGATTCAACAACTTATTAAACCTTATTCTAGTGCATCTATATCTGATTTTATAAACCACCGGAAGACGCAGGCGGTACAGGGGTAGTTCGATTATACTACCACTTGCGTCTGCATTGTGGATTGTTCGCCCAAAGCCGATACTCCGAGCGGAGATGCTAACTTCCAAACCTATCGGAGGCCCCGCTCTATCCTCAAAACTCCTGTCCCGTGAAAATGCAACAATCGTATACCCATGACTCATGAGTAGTCCGTAGGTCAGCTATTCAAACAATTAGGCCACCGCCGCATCAATCTGCTTCCCCTTCACGCTGAGCCAGGGCGTGAAAACAGCGCCGACAATGCTAGCAGCAAACAGTGCGGCAGCTACAATGAAGGTTTTCGTCAGAGCGTCGTTGTACGCAACGAGAACACCGGTCAGGTCGCTTCCCGAGAAGACGGTCCGCAGACTCGCAGCACCCGTCGAGAGCACTTGTGCTGGATTGACTGACGGCGCATTGGTAGCGAGCGCCTGTACAAGGCGGTTCGAGAAGACAGTTTGTGCCACGCTGACGAAAATTGAGCCTCCAACGATTTGCATGAACGTGACAAAAGATGTACCGATAGGTACGTCTTTTATATCTAACGCCACCTGGACAGCAACCATCGTCTGTTGCATTCCTGCGCCAGGACCAAGTCCAGCAAGAATCTGATACCCTATCCAAGCTTTGGTTGGAGTTGAGATATTCCAAGTAGAGAGGAGCCCAGAGCCGACCGAACCCATGATAGTACCGAGAAACATCCATGGTGTGTAGTATCCAAACGCAGTGACACATGCACCAGCAACGATGGATAAAACGACAACGCTCAACAACAAAGGCAGATTCCGGATGCCCGACTGCACTGCTGACTGTCCCTGAACGGCTTGGAACCAAAGGGGAACGTAATAAACGGCGATGAAGAAGGAGGCTCCTAGGCAGAATGCGTACATTCCGGTAGCCCACACTGTCCGAACTCGAAGGATGCGTAGGGGTAGAGTAGCATCATCACCCACCCACCACTGTATTATACAAAAGGCGACTAGTAACACGCCGAAAATGACAAGCAGGGCGATTATGCGTCCGCTATTCCAAGCGTACGTTGTGCCGCCCCATTGCAGAGCCAACAAGAGACAAATGATGGCTGGGAGAAAGATTATCGTTCCGAGCGGATCGAAATGCTTGATGCGCTCAAATAATGATTCTTCCTTGGGCTTCGCGAGAACTGGAGGCTGGAAGAAAATGGCAACGCCGACAATGGTGACAGCGCCAATCGGAAGATTTATGAAAAAGCACCAGCGCCATGTCTAACCTGGTATTAGTCGTGTTTTATATTTTAGCGAAATGTAATGGTTACTTACCACTTTGTCCGTAAAAACTCCACCAAGAAGAGGCCCGGCAACACTTGCAATACCGTACATGCCTCCAATCATGCCGGTGTATATGGGTCGCTTCGACAGTGGTACACTGTGTGCTAAAATGAGCAGCGCGCCAGAGAACAATCCTGCTGAGCCAAGACCCGCAACTGCGCGGCCTAGAATCAGCGTCAAAGAATTTTGAGCCACACCGCAAATCAGGCTGCCAAGCTCGAAAATGCCGATGGCTATCAAGAAGACATATTTTATGTTAAAATAAGTGTAGAATTTGCCAAACAAAAGTTGCGGCGATGATGTTGTAAGTAGATATGCTACAGCCAATGGTCAGTTGCGAGGTCAAATTCATTTAAGTAAACATTTACAGGGAGCCGATGAATATATATGATGAGATAATTCACTAACCGCTGGCGTACCACCCTATATCGTCCAAACTGTTAAACTCCGAGGTGATTTTGGGGATTGCCGTTGCAATAATAGAGTTGTCAAGTGCCATTAAAAATACCGCGAGGCATAGTGATACGACAATAAGTGTTAACTTGGGACCAGACGGGTATTCACTCCCATCCTGCCGTGTGATCACCTCCTGTAAACCATTGCTGCCACTTTTCGAATGTTGTGTAGCATGCTTCGCCAGATCGGTTTCATCGTAGCCTCCCTTCTCGTTCACCTCCCGATTTGATTTTCCTGATACACTGTCTGAATCCGTCGCCCTTCCTCCTGCATTGGCGTCTTTGTCCGCCATGCTTGTTCCAGCTTTTGATATTGTTGCTGCGGAATTGGTGTCGTGGAATGAACGATTTTTCCACGGGTCCGACGTGTACAGTGTGCTATTAACTCCAGCTCTAGCAACAGACACTGATTAAAATCGAAGATTGAGTTGTTGATCGGTTGGGCGGTTCAATCAGGCGTAATCTGTAGGTATTAAATATTCCTTGGTGAGGCGTGGAACAAGAAGTTGGGGCGTGAGGAAACGGGAGATATAGGCTAACAGCTGCAGTAGGCCCAAATTATCTCGGCCTTCTTCATCATGTATAAAACCTTAGGATTTCAGGTCCCTGGACAAAATAGGTATCGCTCAAAGCAATCAGAAGATTGCCCACAGGCATGTCGGGCATGTCGGGATAGGATCAAAAAACTCCCCGCGACCTACGCCGTTGAGGCTCTTCCCCATCGATCAAAGCCATGGGCCGGCCTATCGGTCTCGGTCTAGTTCATTTCTCCGCCGACTATCCGCTAACTGTACGTAGTATACATGGCGCATTGACGGTGGCCGTGCCAAAATAGAAAGACGAGTCACCACTTGTTGGACACACTATGTAGAAGCCCACTTACCGGGCCACCCACCCTCCGGGCCAGGCCGGAGTTAAATGAGGGTGTTAAGTCAAGATACCCAGATACACAATAGATTACCTAGGTGGCTCGGGAGGCGGGCTCCTACGTTGATGCCCATTTGTTGGTTCGCATTCTACGGAGAATGCAGCCTTTTGGCACTTCAGCTGTGCCGACTCCACCCGCTGAAGTGACTTTTGCTGTACATATGTGGAATGATTCAATTTGAGTCATCCAACCCTCGGAGATAGCTACCGGTATGATAGACGCCCGAGCAACACATGTTTGGGGTGGCTTTCCGTAAATACCACAACAGAGTCAACGTTACTGCGATGTTTGTTGATGAAACCTCCACATGCCAGCAAGCAATTTGTTTTGTAAAATAAATAGAGTAATTACCTAAGAGATATATCCGCTGACTACTGGAACAAAGAGTTCCCTAAGCGATGAGTTTGGACGCTGGGTTACAGATACAGAACCCAGTCCAACTTTATGGTTCCCTCGTTCTGTGAAATCCCACATCGACAGCTCTGCTCTGAATCCCATATGGGATCCATATTTCCAGACAGGCATGTTGAAGGCGGTGATGGAAGAGGACGGTATCTGGGAAATTGTCGCCAAATGATGAATTCGCCATACCAGCAGCATGTGACCTCCTCCGATTCACTCCGAATACTAGATGAGCTGAATTTCAGCTCAAGTATTGGCGTCCCGAAAGTGGGGTTATGCTTGACGCGAGATTTGCAGGCACAATCAGTCCGTGCGCAGATTTTCTCTGTGGTCTAGTTTCGAGCTTTCTGGCGTATGGAACTACTTCATATTTGCGTTGATTGGGTAATTGTCGCCTTGGACAAATGCCACCTTGGTTAAACGATTCAAATGAAAAATCTCTGCTTCCTCGAACGTAACCTGCCGTGTAAGTGATATACACACAGCATCAAAATCCTGTGCAGTACTACCAAATCCACCTGCTTGGGAAACTCATGCGAATCACGGAATCGGCGAGGACGTGGAGCTCGGGCATTGAGCCAATAGATTCATATCGAATGATCCTAGCAGATCGTAGCTACGGTAGATTGAGTTGACGATCGTCTCGCGTAGCTTTATTCGCTACCTGACCTCCGTCGAGCTCCGTATCCCCCCCGTCCGCCGATTTCCGTGACCCGCATGAAGTCCCCGAGCAGTAGCTTTGGTGCTCTGGATACGATAATCAACAATGGTACCGGTAATTAGCAAAATTTTCCGCCTTGACGATCAACAAAAAATCTACATGCAGTATTATCATTGGAACATGAGGATTCTTGTCAAAAATCAAGTTACTAGTGTAGAGTACCATATCGGATTAGTACAGTGTTGCTAAACCCTCAATGACTGTGTTTCGAGCAGTAAGGTAGTCTCTTCAAGCCTATCACAGCGTCACAGCGTGCAGTATGAGCACTAATTAGTGCCACCCGTTGCAGGCTGTTCCTCCAGCGCCTCCAGCCCTACTCCAGCGGCCAGTTTGCGCCATAATCACATGTATTGTACTCAACATCCGCACGGTAGCGTGGAACTTCGTGGCCCTTACTTTCGATCGTTGCCTTACTGCACTGATAGGTAGGCCTGTGGCTCATATCTGGATCTACCAGAGGACCTATCATAGGACGCCGTATGTGGTTCGTTAAGGGAAAGGTCGAACTGGCTGTCACGCTCCAGACCGGGATTCCTTGAAATAAGTCAAACCGTATTCTATTCTAGTTGTACGAAGTAGATCAGATGCGCATTGTAAATTCTTGGAAAGAAGACAATCTGGCTATTCCAGTGGGCGACACCGTACGTGCCTTAAATGCCGTCAAATGATTGGTCTTGGATCTACATGCCAGAAAGCCAGACCAACGAGTACGTTATATCAGCCAATTGGCCTAAAGAGATGAATACGAATTTCACGTAGTATGCGGTACCCGTATGGATACCAGAAATCCCAGGTTTAGTACGGGAACGCCCAATGATGGACACTTAGTTTTATTCCAGATTTGCGTGATTTGGCCCGCACTCTAGACTTAGATCTCTAATTTACATCTGATCTGTTCAATTGGGCCTATACGATGGTACAGCTTTGTTATGATATGATAGTAGAATCGTTCACAGTGTAACCATGCTCACAGACCAAGCCAGCCTGTCACAGGTCAAGAATAGCAGAGCGAAAGCCATATCCGTGAATCCATTTGTGGATAAGTTATCGCTTCGGCGACATACAGTAATGAGCCCCATCGCGGAATTCAAGAAAGTCCGAAATGAGGGAGCTACTGTGTACCTCCTATTACCAATCCCGACTCGTTTAGCAGGATATCGAGATTCGGAGATAACGACGTACCTATGCAAACTATTACGGCACAGCTTCGCACCGGACTACTGTGGTAGTATCACGATCCGAAAACCTGGTGCTTCGACGCCTTTCTACACAGTAACCGCATCTAACCCGTAATGCAACAACACACAATATTTTGGCATTTCCCCTTAACCCTCGCGCAATTCAAACCACTGCAAGACTGCATGGTGTAATCACGGGTTCTGTCAGCATTTATCAATTGTTCTTGAAGTATTATTAGATGGAATAGCTTTGGTATCACAGTCGAATCAAGCGGGGTCTAGCTTTGTTCCATTTTGTCCAGTACCCTATGTGATATTGTGGATTCAACAGAGCTTAGATTTGAGACCGGTTTTCACATGATCAAGTCTGCCCCATGTGGGTATACTCGATACAGCCTCCAAACCCTGAACAATATCCTCATTCATTTATGCACAACTTAGTTGTTTCAACCAGCGCATGCACACAGTAACATATGGTGTGGACAATTGAATAGTTACGGCAAGCTTCCTCTTCTCAGCACGCGACAATTTTGTGTTTGATTGCCACAGTGCCAGAGACTCGAGGGTTCACATGCCTGTGTACTGCATGCGGATTTCTCGTGACTCTACCGGCATCAGGCGGTATTGTGGGCTGCACGGCATCTTAATACGGGAGATTCTGGGCCCAGCAAATGGTGGGGCTGTAAGAACCCCAAATCCCGGTACCAGTACTGATATCTTGCGCTTTCGTTTTCGAAGATTAATTTCAGATCACTTGCGGTAGCGGCCCATCCTCATTCAAAATTGAGATCCGACCGTGGGCGGAAGGACGAGATAAGTGCCTAAGGAATAAGAATGGTACAGTCGAATAGGACTGGCAATACTAAATCAAATGATTTGTCGGCCATAGCAAACTTGCTTTGGGCCAATATCCGAAATGCCTGAGAAATGATTCACCAAAAAAACAGTCCCCTTCATAAGGCTGTGGACAAGCAAGCTCCAATAGATCAAAACGAAATGCAGGAAGATATGCCATTTGATAGCAGCTGTGTCAATTGTACGACTTCATTCCAGAGTACCTATGTAGACGTTGTTCAGCGTCCTCATGTTCTCTAGATAGGTTGCACCTCAAACTGAACAGTTCTTGCTACAAAACCCGTAGACATTCAGAGGGAGGGGAGCAGAACCAGGTTCGTGATTGAGCCCCCTGCTTCCATAAACATCCATGTGCCCTAACTCTAAATATAACCGATAGTATCCCCTCGGATAGATCTCCGTATCATCCCGGGCCCAAACACATTTCCATGTCTCAACTCTCAATTGCATCGCAAAATAATGCGTCAACAACATTGGCAAGTAGCTTACTATCCTCTACTACATATTCGGTAGCTCTTGTCAGGTATCATGAATGATCACCACCACTAAAACAATCCTCAGGCTCTAGGCTATAGTAACGACAGCTTCGGAAGTCTAGCGCTGATGAGAGGCATGACAGCATGCTCTCCCACGGCCACGCTGGCACAAGCGGCCTGAAGTCTCCAACATCGATTGGCTTGATCCACCACCAGCCATCCAGCTTCCGGGACGGAAACCCCACGATACTTAACTAGGGGGACATGGTTAGGACTGAGACCATAGTATGAGCATTGCTTCCCAGAAGAAATTAGCTTAAGTATGTGAGCACGTACACGTCGTAAGAAAACCCGTCAAAACTGAATATAACAGAAGCCGTAGGCGAAAGCAGATTGTACTGACGTTTTTGTTATTTAGCATTCTAGTTTGTTCTTGTCGAATTCCGGATCAATACGTCAGGCCACTGCCTAAGGAATCCATGATGATCTTCACCATCTTAATGTTAGCCCTGAATTCAACATGTAGCATCGTGATGTCCCACAGTGTACCGTAACGCGGAGCAAAGAGAACATGAAGAAAACAACGAAACTTCAAGAGGACTGTGTAGGAACAGCGGGGGTCTGTTAAATCACTGGAGGCATCGGCTTTCATCATTGAAAAGAAACTGGTTCTGTTCTACGGCCTTACCATGGATCCGGTCAAAGCTACAGTGGGTGGACAAAAGTTCCGAGCAAAGTAGTTTTTCGCACCAAAATGCCCGATTTCAACGCTGAAATTTGTTAGGCAGCCACAATCGTCGCAACAAGCTATGTTAGGATTTAATCAATTTGGAACAATTCTATATACAAAGCTTGTTGCGACGATTGTGGCTGCCTAACAAAATTTCAGCGTTGAAATCGGGCATTTTGGTGCGAAAAACTACTTTGCTCGGAACTTTTGTCCACTCACTGTATCCTCAATACTCACCATGACCAAGCTTGCATCACTGGTTGATTGACCGATTGATTCATCGACTCATCGACGATTGCTAAGACTTCAACCGCTTCTTAACAAGAAGTCTTACCATAAAAAACATAGGCAGTCTGTTACAACCTTAACAGCTCAGAAAGATTTTACGGATACTCTGTCATGCATGGCTTAGTAATTCATTAACTCGCCTCCAACCTCGCCTAAGTTGAAGCATCCGATTATGTACCTCGGTTGAGCAAGTGGCGTCCGATTTTGGGATCACTTGTGCTGAATTTAATTCCTAGGGTTTCTGATGGGATGACAGCCCATTGCCTTACATGAGACCGTGGAGGCCTATTAGAGGAAGGTAACCAATTATTAGCAGCACATGAGTTGCATGTATTACAACAGTAACGCTGGCGAGTCCGGATGAAGCCTCAAGGTAGGCAATGGAGTCGAGGCTTGCTGCGCTTGTCAATTACCACCACTCCACATTATAGATTTCTAATTTAAAATCCATACTTCAACAAATTGAATACACTTGGATTATCACAATGCTCTTTGATCTCTCAGAATGATCGAGAAACCTACACTAGCATACTTGTCCGACTTCGCCTTGTAAACCGAATTTGCGCCAGTTCTGATGATCGACTGCCAACAAATCTCGGACCAATCTTGGAGATTGCAGTAAAGTTTACATTCATTCAATCTTGCACAAACTAAATCATGAAATAGCGAAACAACCTAACACACACAACTACAATCGACCTGAATATACACGCCGACCATCATGAGTATCATCAGAGATGTTCTCGAGCATAGCTCTATGAAGTCAGCCTTGCTTCTAGTATCCCTTAGTCTCGTGATTTGGTACCTTTTCCGAGAACTGGACGAGAGAATTCGACTTAGCCGTCTTCCAGGGGCTCGGGGATATTCGCTAAATACATGGGTGCCTTTCGGTTGGTATCTCTCATTGCAGGTCCCCGTTGCTATCCTTACTTGCTTCTCAAAATGGAAAGGATTGGGCAGAGTCTCTAAATGTTGTCATGCGTGCACGTGGCTTTGATATCCTTGTTTCTCACCCTGGCGTTCTGTTGAGTTAGGAATCAACGTGATTATGAAGCAGGCGGATTGGGGCCGCTCAAATCGCCAACTCGAGACCTTCCGCAGTATTTTTGAAAAGGCACCGACTTCCACGTGTGAAGCGAAATTGTTCGGCACAAGGGTTGTATTCACGGCAGATCCCGAGAATATCAAGGCCATCTTGGCGACACAATTTTGCGACTTCGGTAAAGGCGAGCCTTTCCACGAAGAATGGAAAGATTTTCTTGGGGACAGCATATTTACGACGGATGGGGACATGTGGCACGCTAGTCGGCAGCTGATCCGGCCCCAATTCGTCAAGGAGCGTATCAGTAACTTGGAGTGTTTTGAAAGCCATCTCAAAATACTGTTCAAAGCCATAGCACATGGACAGGCCCTTGACGGCGAGGATCAAAAAATTGACGTTGAGGCTGGCAATGGTAAGCCTTTTGATATTAGCGACCTGTTCTACCGTTATACCCTGGACGTGGCAACGGACTTTCTGCTTGGAAAAGATGTGAAGTCTCTGAGGTATGTTCCTCAGTGTTCCTTACAGCTCACGGCGGATCGTGAGCACTGATTTGAATACATGTTCTATTCAGCACACCGCGCCAGGACTTCGCCGTCGCTTTCAATGAAGTTCAAAGGGTTCAATCCCTACGTTCGCGAATGGGTCCTCTAAGGCGAGTGGCATTCAGCACTTCCTTTCGCAAGGGTCTCAGAGTCATCAATGAACTCTGTGATATGTATATCACGCGGGCACTGCACTTAAGCCCCGAGGAGCTCGCCAGCAAGACAAAATCCGATCAGGGGTACAACTTCATGTACGCACTCGCATCCTTCACGCGGGACCCCAAGACGATTCGCGATCAAGTGGTCGCTGTCCTGCTGGCCGCACGAGATACGACGGCAGCGACACTGTCGTGGTCCATTTATGAGCTGAGTCGACATCCGGAGTGTGTGGCGAAACTTCGCCGCGAGATCATGGACCAAGTTGGTCTTGAACGGCATCCAACCTACGAGGATCTCAAGAGCATGGAATATCTCCAGAGCGTTTTGAATGAGACTTTACGACTTTATCCATCCGTCCCTTTCAACCTCCGTCAAGCGTTACGCGACTGCACGCTACCGCGAGGGGGAGGCTCCGACGGGACTCTACCATTGCCCGTACTCAAGAATACGCCTATCGGATACGCGCCACTAGTAATGCAACGACGTGCAGATCTTTATCCTCCTGCAACTCCTCCGTCTTCCCTCGAGAATCTGTTTGACAAGACTCAAAGCACATACTTTGCCCCTGTCGAGTCTTTCAGCCCCGAGCGCTGGTTTCATTGGCAGCCTAAGCCATGGCAGTACATCCCCTTCAACGGCGGCCCTCGCATATGTGCGGGCCAGCAATTCGCTTTGACGGAGATGGCATACGTCCTGGCTCGACTATTTCAGCGCTTCGAGAGGGTTGACAGCTTTATGCATGAGATCGATGGTGGTAGGCCATCGCTCGAGGCGAATATCGTGTTACAACCTGGTGATGGGGTCCGGGTTGCTTTCTGGAGGACGATAAACTCAGGGTAGAGGATCATGGAAAATTCCTTTCAAAAAATCTGCATAGTGTGAAGGAGATACCTGCCCACGGTGCGATACCAGTATGTGCTAGGCTTGTTTGCGAGTTCCCTTTTAAACTAGGGAGCTATCTCTCGATGGTTTGATATCTCTGTTTCGGGTTCTAGGTTTGACGAGAAGAGAGCAATATGGCGCACCCGATATTGAAAAGATGATTTCCGCGATACAAACCTGCCAGATGTCATCTAGCGATGAGAAGCGTGCAACAATTGCTTTCAGAGCTGGGTCCCGGATATGATGAAGCTGAGACAACCAGAAGCAGTATGATGAAAACAATTGTCGGTTTGGACCTTTATAGGTAGAAATCGGGCTGTGGGAGAGGGGGGGAGGGGGGGTATCAATTGCAAGATAGCATCCTTGCTGTACTGTACTACAACGATTTCGTTCCCAGTAGGCCAGTAGGCCAGTGGTACCAAGTTTGACTGACCCACAGAAATCGTTTGCCTTGAGTCAGCCGAACCGGTTGTCGAAAGTTTGCCATGAAGCTAGCAATACGAGTCGGAACTTTCTTGAGAAACCGTCTCATGATGTCACAGCGACCTGAACATGTATTTCCAGAATCAATCCACATCCTGACACTCGTATATCTGGTATAATGTGCATCATGGCTGTCACGAGTTACAACTCGCCACTTTGATTTGATATATATTTCAGTCAATGCGAGTTCTTAACGCTAATATAGATAAAATTCAACGTATGACTATTGATAAACCGCCTCTAGGGGTATTATACAACACATATGCTCATTATCCTCATCAGTACGCCTGAAGAGACACAATCATTAATCCAGAAGAGAAATCAGCCCCGTTCCAGTTGAGGCGCCTATGCACTCCAATTGCACTTGTTGCCTGGCTGCAGACAGTACATCATGTCGTTTCCACCACACGAATACCCCATGTTCATGAGCCGGGCATTCATCTCGGCAATCCTGGGTGCGGCACCCGATTGCGTCCGGTTATGCCCTGCCTGATCCGTGGCTCCAGACCACAGCACCTCGCCGGCCGCAGACGCTCGGGGCCAGAGAAGACTGTCGAGAACCGACCCCTGAACGGTCTCGGACCACAAAGCGACCTCACCTCCCACAACTAACTTCGCCTTTTCGTCGCTCAAGCCGGCCCTTGGGTTATGCGAGTAGGCGAGGCGCCAATTCTTGGTCGGAGAGCACCAATCGTTAAATGGGTAATGAGCTGCGAAGTCCGCACCATTGTTCGCATTGATATAAACGCCGCGTCCACAGTCCAGGTACTGACGAATGAGTTAGTGCTACGTTGGAGAACGAAATAGAGCTAATGTACGTACCCAAGCGTTGTAGTCACTATCAATAACCTTATAACCAAGATCGGTCAAGTTCTTTAGAGATTCATGTCCAAGCCACTCCTGTACAATCACATTATTTTTATCCGAATAGTCAACCCCGTAATCGTTGATCATCTCTTCCCAGACCAACGATTTGAGTCCATGATTGCTGATGCGCTCGTGGTTTTTGACGCCGAAATCCCGGATGAGAGGGTAGAGGACATCGGAATCATTCGTCTTGAGGTCATCCTGCAGTTTGTAAACGTTAAGGTTCAATTCATCACCACCAGAGTGGAAATAGGCCGAATAAGTAGCAAACTCGGGCAGGATGTCATCCATCAAATCGTCGAGGAAAGTCTCAACTTTAGTATCGTTCAGTTTGAATTGCCCGCATGGAGGTTCTGCGCAGTAAGTTGACCAATTGTCATGATTCCAAGCGACAATGAGTTCGGGCCGTGAGAGAGCGACGGAGCCAATATGAGCTGGCATGTCGATTTCAATGATGACATTCACAGCACGCTGGATACCGTATCTCTGAATGTCCTGGATATCTTTGATGGAGTAGGTCATACCGGGCGCATATCTGCCCTTGTTGGCCAGGTCGGGCATGGAGGGAACTTCCAGTGGCCATGCTTGCGAGTCAGTCAAGTGAAGGTGGAAAACGTTCAATTTGTTGAACGCCATAGCGTCAATAGTTCGCAGCAGATGATCCTTGTCTATATAACTTCTCCCTACATCGACAAGAATTCCACGGTAATCATA